>JZKD02S1280495.1:194015-208198 GCA_000966675.3 Picea glauca
TGGATTGGAGAGCAGCCATGGTAGCGGATTTGGTAGCGAAAACAGAGCCACCTCCGGGTGGTGGAAGTACCTTCCTCGCTAAGAGGGAGTGTTGATGTTTGTAGCATCAGACAGTTACTTCCACGTTGGCTTGTGTCTAGCACATGGAAGTCGTCCTGAATGCCTCTTAGAAACTTAGGAGACTCACTTTATGTAAGGGAATGTACTTTTGTAATAAAGTGATTTTATTTAATTAAATGCTAAAGTGATTGGCATTAGTAAGTAAATTAAGTCCTATCCGTTAGATCCAAAGTGAACGCGAGATTAGATCTCAATTGTAGATCACTTTAGGATACCTAGGGTTTTGGACTTAGGGTAAACTCAAGATTATAAAAGACAGCCTAAGTGAGAGGAGGAAACACAGTGATGGTACACAAAGAGTGAGTGAGCACTCAGGTGTGCAGGAGTAGGGGTCGAGGAAAGGGTGTAACGGGCCAGCAAGGAAGATAGCAGGCAGGAGGGCTAGGCTATTTGCTGCAGCATTTGTATTTCCTTAGAAGGGCCATTATCCCAAGATGGTAGCCCTCATTTTATTTAATAAAATCATCATAGATCTGGTTTTCCTGAGAGGGTTTTTCCAGGGGCTATTTACCAGAATATTTTGTGCAATGTGTGAGTCGCTTATGCTTTATGCTTCCACTAATGTTTCATTGATAACCTAGTTGTGCAGTTGTTTAATCAAGTGATTTTATTAGGAATAACTATCGAGTGCTAGGTTCAGGTAAAATCAACACATATGCCCAAACCCATTATCTTTTGAATGTCTCCCATCTACAAAGCCCAGGTTGCCCACCTTGCCTTCGCACACTCTGAAATCTAATTCCCCAACGACACGAGGAAAATGGTCAACGCACTATAACCTTCTTAAAAGGTATGGGCACCAAATAGACAAAATCCAACGAGGGCGCAATTATATTGTATGCCATGAGTTAGAAGGATTTATGAGAGCCCTACAATGGGCCCCATATGATGAATATAAGCAAGCATAGGATGCAAAGTTATGTCAACATTGGTGGATGATATCCATTAAGCAATAAGCACTCAAACATGTGCTCAATTTCACAAGCTAAAAATGAGCAACAAACCTTACCAATGCATTCTTCAACTCCCTAGCCACCAAGGACACTAGGGAATCCATTTCTTCCTTGAAGATAGCCATGGGTCATATGACCAACCAAGAGGAAATTGAACATGAATTTGTGGAACACTATGGGATGGTGTTTCAATCCGAAGGGATGTCGTTGTAACAGCAAGAAGCTGCCCAAATATTCCTCGATGTTGTACCTCGTAAGCTCTTAGAAAACCAAAGAAGAGCCTGCAAGGAAACCTTGTCTCTACACGAGGTAGTTTCAACCTTTCATGAAATGACTAATGATAAGTCCACTGGCTTGGATGGCTTTCCCAGTGAACTCCATAGGGCCACCTAGGATTTTGTTGGGCCAAACCTTTTACAAGTTTACAATGAAGCTTTGTACAATTGATCCTTGGGGTAGAAATCAACCAAGGCATTCTTCAATTCATACCCAAAGGATAGGACCCAAAGATTATCACGAATTGGCAGCCTATTACTCTATTAAATACTTCATACAAACTTTTACCCAAAGCTCTAGCCTTGCAACTAAAGCATCTACTTCCCGAGATTATTCGATCTAAGCAAAGTGGCTTTATCAAGAATCAATACATTCTCGACAGTGTCATTACAATCTTGGAAGATTTGGAATGCCCTTGAACTTCAGACCCAAATGCCTTGGTCATCAAGATTGACTTTGAGAAAGCCTATGACCAAGTCAAGTGGCCCTTCATCTTGACTATGCTTCAATCCATAGGTTTTATGCCATCTATTCTCACCAATGTTGGAACCCTCTATATAGATGCCTCAACCTGACTTTTTAGTAATCATTGTAAATCAAAGGAAAATAGGTTGTTCAAATGCATTAGACAAAAATGTCCCTTAGCTCCAACCCTTTATGTCATGGCCACCAAGGCATTAGAGTATTTGCTTAACTCCAGAGTCAACCTGGGACACATTCGGGGGATTCCTCTCACTAATTCAAAGTCTAGCTAGTTAGTTAATGGGCATTTTGTCAATGACTCTTTCTTGACTATGTGAGAAGACCAGCAATCCTGGAGTCATTCCATGGAGTGCCTGACTATTTTCTACACTATCTCTAGGTCAAGTATACAATAGGCCAAGATTCAATGCTACAAGCAGAACTATTGGCCAATAGCCAAGTGACTTTCAACTCAAAACTAGACTTGGACTCGACCAAGCCAAATCTTTATATTCTTGGGTATCTGCTTTGCCTTCCAGGCCTCTCCTAAGGAACTATGGGAGGTTATGGTCCAACAGGTGGAGAAGAAGATAGATAAGTGGATCCCTAAACCCATGCCATTGGCAACCAAATTCCAAATCTGCACCAAGTGTTGGAAACTACCCATGTCTGTTACTCTTCTTTTAGTTCCCATTAAAGGCAACCTATGAATGCCTTGGAAAATCTCTTTGAAGCCTTTTGTGTGCTAAACCTGATAAAAGGCCAAGCTTTCACCAAGCCAATTAGGAGTTGTGTTGTACCCCACGAGAATTTGAGGAACTAAGTATCATTAGAATCAGGGTTCAAGCCCATGCATTATGTGCCAAGTGGTGATTCTTGTTGTGGAAGGCAAAAGACTTGTGAAGTACTTCTTAAGCACAGCATCAAGGAAGGGGTGCCACTGCGAAAAAAGGTATGCCAACGCATTTCTCTTCATGCTATCTTGGTAACCCCCTCTGAGGTCAAAATTCCAAACACCTTTATTGCACAAAATATTTGGAGGCCCTAAGAAGCATTCAAACCCTTCTTAGCCGAGAAAGAACCATCCCTCAGAATTGACCACACTTTTTAATTGTAATTGCTTATGGTGATTGCCTTTGAATCTTTGATTCCTTTTGCAAGTAAGTCATTAGCCAAATCCCCTTGGATCTTGGCCCTAGGCTCTTTCAGCGAAGTATTCACTTGGCCAATGATCTATTTGATGGTCTATCCAAAAATTGTATCCCATGGATCGATCTCAAAAGGAAATTTTCACTGGTCAATATTGATAAGGTTATTATGGACAGCATCCAGGGACTAATCCCTAACGACTTGATGTTAAAATTTGGCCTTCTAGCAACTCACCTAGTGACGAGGCTGAAAATGGGGTACGGCAACCACCTCTCTCATGTACAAGCAACCATGGAATAAAAGTGGCTCTACCCTAAGTCCTTACTTGAAGTTCAGTGGAATAAAGTTTGGCCACTGATTTCCAAGCAAAAGACATGGTTGTTGTGCTTAAACAACTTATGTAAACCTATCCTTGAACCAAAAAACATGTTTTTTTCTCTAGAGCTTAATGGTGGGAGACCTCCCTATGGATAAAAAGCTCACATACCTAGGAGTGTGAAACCCATGTTGTCCAAAATGTGGGCGTGCAGAAACCTTTAAGCATCTTTATTGGTTTTATCACCTTGCTCGAAATATCTGGACTTGGGTAGATTTTGTCTGTCAGTAGTATTTGCCTACTTCCTTGACCTAGCTAAAGATTTTCCAGGTCCTATCAAGCTGCCAACTAGGTCTGTCTTTAACCTCAAGTTGGCTCTAAGTCTCAACTGTCAATGAAGGTTTTGTTGTTGTTTTAGGACAGCCAACAGTTCAAGAACTTCTTGCTGATTTGTTACGGTTACATTAGCAATTTAGGTGCTCTAGCATGTAGTTTTAGTCACCAAGGGTTAGCACATGCATACCAAAATAAATGTAACACACCTAGAGATCTTTACAGTTGAAAATACAGTAATTCTATACTCTAACATACATGAAAATGAGCACAGGTATTTTTGGTCAACATGACCCTAGATAAAACCCCCCCCGGAGAAAACCAGTTTGGAATATATGTGTATATATGAAGAAAATAGAAGGTGGAATGCAGCAAATACAAAATATAGATGAACCTTATAAAATAGCATCTTGATCCAAGCTGCAACACTAGTCCAAATGAAGCAAGAGCACCCTAGGAAGGTGCACCCTCCATAAATGCTGACAAGACCACTAAACTGGAGCCAGAAGCCAACTTGAAGCTTTGATCAAGAAACCCCTCCACAACACTCTGATACTGATGAGTATCCTCCCTCTGAAACAGACCTCACTACAATCTGAGCTCTGAAAGTCCTCCCCACTGATGATGCGCCCTCCTCACCAAGTGCGCCCTCCTCCAAGCAGGAATCTCCCCACTAAATAAACAAGGCCCTAAGCCTATTGGCTATCTCCATGGAAGGGAGCGCCCAAGCTAACCTCACCATATGCATGAAACCTCATCCTCATGCTCTCTCTCAAACTCTCCAAGTGAACAAATGAGTGAATGAGCTCTTACTCCTCTTTTGCGCCCCTCTTGAACCTCCATAAGGAAACCTAAATGATGGACAGTTGAGATCATCCCATCTCAAGTCTAATCAAAGATTGAGATCTCTCCAAAAGAATCTCACTCTCAAACCTGCTCTGGGTTAAGTTCCCTAGGTTCACTTTATGTCTCCTAATTCACCCACAAAGTGAATTAATAGTCATTTTAGGCATAAATGACCAAATTTCACTTTTGACTTAAATCTCCTAAGACAAAGTGAAATTAGACATAAAGTACAAGGCACAAAGTACATAGTACTTCCCACATGTGTTTAGGAGCTCACAAACACATGGGGAACACATCCCAAGGTACATAATCTCAACACTCCCTCTTACCAAGGAAGGTGTTTCTCACCAAGCCTATCTTGTCTCTGAATTAGACATGTTTGCCCCTGGGCAGGGCCTTGGTGAGGATGTCTGCAATATGCTCGTCAGTCGATATATATTGTAACTACGTTGCACCTCTCTAAACCCAATCACGGATGAAGTGATACCTGATCTCAATGTGCTTCAAACGCTCATGGAAAACTGGATTCTCAGAGAGTTTGATACAACTTCGATTATCGCAGTGTATGACGGTCAGTGGCATCTACAGACCAAATAATGCTACCAGCATCTTACGAAGCCAAATGGCCTCGCAACTGGCCTGACTGGCCGCCATGTACTCTGCCTTGGACGAACTCAAAGCAACTGACTTCTGCTTTTGGTTGAACCAAGAAACAAGTCCAGACCCCAAACCAAAGCAGCACCCTGAGGTGCTATTCCTGTCAGTAGCACATCCTGCCCAGTCTGAGTCGGTGTAGCCAACCAAACTGACCCCATCACCTCTGATAGAGTCTAGGCCAAAATCAACTGTCCCAGCAATGTACCTCAACACGTGTTTTGCCCCAATCCAATGAACACTCCTCGGCTCTACCATATGTTGGTTGAGAGTGTTCATGGCAAAACAGATATCTGGTCTGGTGTCGACCAAATACATGAGTGAACTGATCAACTACATATAAATTGTAGCATCTACCAACTGGGAATCTGAAGCACTAAGCTTCTCCCAGTTGGTAACCATGGGTGTTGACATAGGTTTGCAGGCCTCCATCTGAAATCTGCTCAGAATACCTGCAGCATACTTCCCCTGCCCGAGAAATATGTGTCCCTCCTCCTGCCATACCTCCATACCCAGAAAATAGTGCATCAACCCAATGTCACTCATCTCAAACTCTGATGCAAGTCCTAGCTTGCACTCAGCTATGAGATCCTCGACTCCTGTGATGAACAAGTTATCCACATATAGAATGAGAATGAGTGTGTCCTCACCTCTAATGATGTAATAGAGGTTGGGATCAACATCGCTCTTCCCGAAGCCCATCTAAAGCAAATATGTGTCAATACGTGAATACCAAGCTCGGGGAGCTTGCTTCAGACCATAAAGTGCCTTTCTCAAACAACACACGTGAGTCTCCCTCTCACACACCTCAAACCCCTGTGGCTGCTCAATGTACACCTCCTCGTCTATAAAGCCATTCAAAAATGCGATCTTCACATCCATCTGATGAATGCTCCAACCCATCTCGGCCGCTATGGAAATAATGCTCTTGATCGAGGTGTATCTCACAACTGGTGCGAATGTCTCATCATAATCGACTCCCTCTATCTGAGAGAAGCCTTGCACCAAAAAACGGGCCTTGTGTTTCTCTATGCTGCCAGCTGCAGCATACTTGGTTTTGTACAACCACCTGGAAGTCACAACTAACTTCCCCATTGGCCTCAGAACAACCTCCCAAACATCGTTGCGCATAATGGAGTCATACTCCTCTACCATGGCCTCTCTCGAGACCTGTTGGTCCACTGCCTGCGCAAATGTCTGTGGCTCAGTATCTGTGATACTTGTCACTAGTGCCAAATATGCTCCAAATCCGACTGGAGGTCTACTCTCTCTGATCTGGCTCTTGGGCTCACCTACGTTCTCCTTGGCCTCCTTCAAGGTCTTCTGAAACCATCTAGGTCTCCTCTTCCCTGAAGTGGTCAATGGAGAAGTAAGGTCTCTCTACCCAAGAGTAACTACCTCAGGGCTAGTCTCAACACTCTGAGATCTTGAAGCCTCTGCCCCCTCTAACTGAACATCCTCTGACTATGACCCTGAAGTTGTGCATGGTGACCCTGTCAGCCCTGATACTAGCGTACTGGAAACCTGAGGTTGTGCTCCCTCTGAGACATCAATCGGTGCCTCTACATCATCCTCAACACTAACTCTAGACTCAAGAGATCTCTGAAAAGCCCTGTCCTCCTCAAATCTGACATCTCTGCTCACCACCACTCTCCTAAGTGATGGAATGTAGATACGATAGGCTTTGGACACCTCTGAGTATCCAACTAGAATCCCCTGTTGGGTTGTGGGGTCTAGCTTTGTCCTCCTCTCTAAGGGGACATGAGAATAGGTCAAGCACCCAAAGATCCTGATGTGCTCGACATCGGGCCTCCTACCAGTGAAGGCCTCCTCAGGAATCATCTTCCCCAATATCCTATGGGGGCTACTGTTCTGCAGGTAAACTGCAGTAGCACTCGCCTCTGCCCATAAGTACAAAGGCAAACTCTGATTGTGCAGCATGGATCTCGCTGGACCGGTGATAGCCCGGTTCTTCCTCTCGACAACCCCATTCTACTAGGGGGTTGTATGGTATGGTCATTTCTCTTCTAATGCCATGTTGGGCACAGAAGTCTACAAATTGTCTGGAGGAATACTCTCCCCCGTTATCTAACCACAAGACCTTGATCCTCTTTCCAGATTGGTTCTCCACAAGAGCTCTAAACTCTTGAAACCGTTTGAAGACCTCACTCTTGGTCTTCAGGAAATAGATCCAGGTCTTCCTTGAGTAGTCATCAATGAATGTGAGATAGTACTTACAACCACTCAAGGACTTATGAGTCATGGGCCCACACACATCCGTGTGCACTAAATCCAGTATCCCAGCTGACCTGGTGTCACTACTGGGGAACGAGGCCTTGGTAAACTTACCAAGCGCACACCCTCTGCAAACATCCTGATGCTCTGTACTGATCTGTGGCACTCCGGTCACAACCTCTCTCAGTCCTCCAAGAGCTCCATGATGTAGATGGGCCATCCTACGATGCCATAGCTCACATGTCTGTCCGTTGTCGTTGCTCACTGCCAATGCATGAAGAGGCTGAAAAATCAATTTGAGCAGTTTACCATCCCTCACTCCAATCACTTGTCCTGAGGCAAGTGAGGACCCCATAGGATGAATGTATACCTCGGTCCCTCTGAAGGACACCTCAAGACCTCTATCCTAGAGGGTAGAAACTGAAATCAAATTCTTCTTCATCACAGGGACATAGAGAACGTCCATGAACGATATAGGTGGCATGCCATCTCTCTGAAAGGTAACAATGTTAATCCCAGCAACTCTAACCAAGGAGTCATCTCCAAGAGCAATCTCCATCCTGACCTTGGTGTCTCTGAGATCAGTCAAATGCTCTCTGACACCAGTCATATGGCTCGAAGCCCCGCTATCAATATACTAGACACTGGGTGTCGTCTCAACTGAAGTGCAGCATATGAGGAAAGCACACTCTCTCTCGAACCGAGTCTGAAACTCTACCTCCTCTGTTGTAGCTTTGGTACCACCCCTCTTCTTCTTCCTATTGGGACACTGTCCAGCATAGTGCCCCAACTTCTTACAAACAAAGAACTTCACTTTGCTCATATCTCTCTTCTGACCACTGCGTCTCTCTCCTCCTTGTGGTGGGGCCCCAAACTTGGGACCTTGCCAACCTCCCCAACCAACCTTCTTCTTGCCCTTTGTCCAAAGAGCAAGATCCTCATCACCCTGACTTGACTGTTGTTGTTGTTGTTGTTATCCAGAAGCCTCTGCTACAAGTCTAGTCTCCTCCTAGATGAAGTCATCCCACATCCTCTCCCATGTGGGCATGACCTCCCTAGCAACAATGTCCCGGACGAATGGACCCCATGGTTTGGTAAAGTTGTTTAAGGTTGTCCTCACCATAGAATTGGGTTCCACCACCTCTCCAACGGCTCCAAGCTCTTCTCTAATCTGGGTGCATCAACCAAGGAATGATGTCACCGACTCACTCTTGAGCATGCGAATGCCCCCGAGTCAATCATGAAGAACCATCTTTCGGTTCTCATTCAAGCTCTGATAAAGCTTACATAGAGATGCCCACATCTCAGATGCATAAGCTTTCCCGGTCAAGTGGGGAATGATGTGATCTCGCACTGCATCACATATGGTCCTCTTTGCCTTGTTGTTCCTCTTCCTAAACTCTGCCAACAAGACGGGGGCAGTAGCAGAAGGAACAGCAACAGGCGCCTCAACTATATCACATAGTTCGAGTTCCTCTAAGACAAAGACAATCCTCGCCCTCTAAGGTGACTACTTGCTAGCCCCAACTAGCCTATCCTCCACACGCATCTAAGATGTTGACATGAATGTCAAACTGCACTCCAACTGATGCTCAAACTGCAAAGGAACGCTGCCTCACTTCTGTCAACACAGGTGTGAAAGGAAGCAAGCGAACTCCGACCTCACTCCTAGCAATATAGGTGTGAAAAGAGGTCGTGTCAAATCAGCCTCACTCCTACCTCGTAGGTGTGAAAAGACACTGACAAAAATGTCCACAAACTGCTCTACAACCCTCTACAAAATTCTGCCAACAAGCTCTGATACCATGAAGATTTTCTAGGTCCTATCAAGCTGCCAACTAGGTCTGTCTTTGACCTCAAGTTGGCTCTAAGTTTCAACTGTCAATGAAGGTTTTGTTGTTGTTTTAGGACAGCCAACAGTTCAGGAACTTCTTGCTGATTTGTTACGGTTACATTAGCAATTTAGGTTCTCTAGCATGTAGTTTTAGTCACCAAGGGTTAGCACATGCATACCAAAATAAATGTAACACACCTAGAGATCTTTACAGCTGAAAATATAGTAGTTCTACACTCATGCAAATGAACACAAGTATTTTTGGTCAACATGACCCTAGATAAAACCCCCCCGGGGAAAACCAGTTTGGAATATGTGTATATACGAGGAAAATAGAAGGTGGAATATAGCAAGTAAAAAATATAGATGACCATGATACAATAGCAGCTTGATCCAAGCTACAACACTAGTCCAAATGAAACAAGAGCACCCTAGGAATGTGCGCCCTCCATAAATGTTGACAAGACCACTAAACTGGAGCCAGAAGCCAACTAGAAGCTCTGATCAAGAAAACCCTCCACATCACTCTGATACTGATGAGAAGTCGCCCTCTGAAACATACCTCACTGCAATCTGAGCTCTGAAAGTCCTCCCCACTGATGATGCGCCCTCCTCACCAAGTGTGCCCTCCTCCAAGCAGGAATCTCCCCACTAAATAAACAAGGCCCTAAGCCTGTTGGCTATCTCCATAGAAGGGAGCGCCCAAGCTAGCCTCACCATATGCCTGAAACCTCATCCTCATGCTCTCTCTCAAACTCTTCAAGTGAACAAATGAGTGAATGAGCTTTTACTCCTTTGCGCCCCTCTTGAACCTCCATAAGGAAACCTAAATGATGGACGATTGAGATCATCCCATCTCAAGTCTAATCAAAGGTTGAGGTCTCTCCAAAAGAATCTCACTCTCAAACCCACTTTGGGTTAAGTTCCCTAAATTCACTTTATGTCTCCTAATTCACCCACAAAGTGAATTAATAGTCATTTTAGGCATAAATGACCAAATTTCACTTTTGACTTAAATCTCCTAAGTCAAAGTGAAATTAGACATAAAGTACAAGGCACAAAGTACATAGTACTTACCACATGTGTTGAGGAGCTCACAAACACATGGGGAACACCTCCCAAGGTACATAATCTCAACACTAGCAAGCTACTTGGGTACTCTCCAAACTGAAAACCTATTTTGCATTTGAAAAAATAAGAAATGATGTTTTCTTTAATGTTGTTGTATCATCACATTAATTCTCTTGGTACGATCTATCATCTAGCACTAATGTGTGCCAACTTGCTATTACAAATCACTATACAAACTCGCAAAATACAACTAGAGATGAAGCATCTCCACCAGCTTCTTAAGTATTTCCATGGGGCCTTATGTACAATGAACAAGGTGCCTCCAAACCCTCCTAGACTGTTTGGCTTACCTAGCATGAAAGGACAACCTTCTTGACTTAACTCTATTGGTTTGAACCACTTCAGGCCCACCATAGGGCTAGTCGACAAGTTCAAGAGCTGTGAGAGCACACACATAGTCAATCTACCAATCCCAGGTGTTGTGATAAACAATTTCCCACTTTAGCACTTTCTATCTCGAAGGGGTCACAAGGCCCCAAATCCACCTACCGATGGGCGGAATCACGTGGTTATTATTGATGGTGATCCTCCCCAGATGACAATGACCAGCCTCCTCATGCAACCAGTTGCGTTATTACACAATCTTGCACCTTAGTGCAAAGCCTTCACAAGGTACAAAGATGAGTGGAACGTGGAAGTGTTGCCACGATCACCTAGACAACTACTYCTCTCGTTTTAGTGAAGGAYAAGTACAACACAACGTAGGCTTCCCTAATAGCACCTAGGGTTCCTAAGGCAAGACAAAGTCAAGTCCTAGGTCACCTATGTAACTACCCAAATTACCACCAATGGATTATGACATRTGAGTTATAGATTAGGTGGTAAATTTCAAATTTAGGGTTTKCTCACTTTAGGGTTGTTTTAGAGGGTTTATCAAGTGATCATCTAATGCAAAAATATCCCCAAACAGTGCAAATCTGAAAATTACTGACGGCTGTTGTAAAACATGCAATAAAGATAAATATGACAGCAGTAAACAAGTTACAATAGCAGTATACTTCAGCCCTTTGATTAGGTTATAAACAAGTACAAACTAGGGCTAAAACAATGGATACATCTAGGGTTTATACAACTAGTGAAATCTGAAAATTAAAAGGCATATAACGGCCAAATAGAACAAGACGTCTGGCCCTAATTATTCAGCAATAAAAATCAGCAAGACTATTTATGGCTGTAAAATGATTTTTAGGTCAAGAACATGAAAAAAATTCAGGACATCTAGGACATGAACAAAAATCAAGACGTCCAGAGTTTATTGTGGCTGAAAATGTATGTAAGTTATTATAAAATCCTAAGTTTACCCTAAAACAGAAATAAAAAGTGAGATTTTGGACTTAGGATTGACTAGATGGAAGAAGACTAGTGCCTACTATTTTTCGGGGGCATATGGGGTCGACTAAGGACCCCCTTGGGAAAGTGTAAGTAAAACTAGGGTGATAGTTAGGGTTGTCCACTACAAACCCTACCAAATCCACCTGGTGCCTTGCAAGCTTTAACATAGTTCAAGGGGAACACTAGCAATCTTCCAAGGGTTATGAAGAAGAGACTTGTTCAAAAAAAAAACATAAAGAGAGTGCACCACCACCACTAGAGAAGTATAATTACACTTACAATCATTCATAAACAACATCAATAATTTTAAGTGAGATCACTTACTCAAGATCATCTTTAAAACCCTAGCCTAGAGCATCCATGAAATTTGTAAAACAATCCAAACGATATCCTCAAAAAGTCAATCTAGTTATCCAGCCATAGCAAAAAGATAGTCATGATAGTAGACAAGTAGTGTTCTCCATAAGTTATAGCGATGAGTTATAAATGAGAGGTGTTTATCTACTTATATGAAGAGATCTAGCAACCCTCTCAATATAATAATAATATTCTCCTAGCTTTTAGCCTAGGAAAATATAAAACACCATTATCTCTTTACAAACCCTAGAGATATGGTCAAAAATGCATAAACAATGAAGTGTTTATGCTACCTATACAATAATATCCATGATACATGAGTGAATGAGTCAAAAGACCCCAAAGATGCTCCCCAAATCAACTAAACTCCCCTCAAGTGCCAAGTCGTGCTCAACATTTGGAATGCCTCCTCAAAAGCCTAAACGACCTCCTCCAAAGGTGTCCCACGAGTGGTCAAAAATTCAACAATAATCTTCTCGCGATAGATTTTAAAAGCACCATAACCATGTCAATTGTTTCTTGAATTTCTATTATGACCACATTTTGAAAATCCCATGACCATTCTGCTTCTAATGGCGTTGATTTGGCAGAATTATGAGCATTATGTCAAAAGATAACTACTCCTAAAGCTGGCCTCCCTCAAAATATGTGCTAAAATCTCCTCAAGGTGTGCAACAACCTCCTCAAGCATGCAAGTGGCCTCCTCAACGTCCTCCAAAAGAACAAGGCTCAATCCAAGTCATCTCCATGCAATGTACAACATCCAAGGTAAGGCCCAAGTGACCCAAAGTAGTCATCAATCTGGAGGCATGTACACAAGTCCAGTGCAACATAAAAAGTGAATCGCGTCAAATGTAAATGCCATTAGGTAGATCACATTAAGTATCATCTTTTAGCTTCACAATAACTCGTAAAATTCATACAATTTGCCAAGTGTAGGTATGATGGAGGCATCATTTACCCTTATTACTGATAATGTTTAAGCCATTATTATAGTTCTTTTCATTTCAATAGATAACAGCAACATAAGACAAGATCACTGAGAAATACACAATCACAAGAGACACAGCATTTATCCTGGGAAACCCNGCTTGGCTCTGATACCATGTTAATGTTTAAGCCATTATTATAGTTCTTTGCATTTCAATAGATAACAGCAACATAAGACAAAATCACTGAGAAATACACAATCACAAGAGACACAGCATTTATCATGGGAAACCCTCTAGGGGAAGAAAACATAGCAAAACTTCATTATTATAGATAGCCAATACAATGCCCAAGAGATAACTCAAACAAGTACAGAATGTCCTCTCCCAAAGATGCGCCTCTCTCTCTCTCTTCTAAAACTGCAGCTCTGAAACTTGTCTCTCAATGAACAAATGAGTGTGTGTCTGCTAGCCTCCTTATTTATACAAGACTGGCACATGTGGGAGTGTCCTTTCACTGGCAGGGCCGACTTCTTCTCCTGGGTGGTTATAGCCACCTTTATTATATTCCAAGGCCTCTTTGATATATTCTGGGCCCAACTTCTCTTTCTGCCTATTACAATTACATTATGACCAATCCGCAAAAGGGGATTTGGTCCTTTCACAATAGCCGACAAGATCAATCCACAATGGGGATTGATCCAATAAATAATATATCAAATAATAATAAGAATATACTTTGCAGTTACATTATTTCAACAATTACATGTGTCAACACCCAAGAAAAGTAATTTGCAAGAAAGCTCATCAAAGAGCATGTGTAGTGATAGATGGTATGGTTTGGCGAGTAAGTCCATCAATTGCATTGCACAGTCATGTGAGGATGTTTAAGATATTCATCTACATGAGTGACTTTGAAATATGAGGGGTAACTCCATGAGTTGCATTGCATAGTCATGTGAGGTTGTTTAAGATATTCATCCACATGAGTGACTTTGAAATATGATGGAGCACTTATGCATTGAATTACCCTTTCCTTAGCACTATGTCTTCCTACCCATTATTTGCCTTTTTCTTTGTTTATTTAACCTTTTTTGGCTTTCGACTTTCATTTTATTTCATTTAGTCATTTTTTAGATATGCATTTATGTTAATGTTTATGCCATTATTATAGTTCTTTGCATTTCAATAGATAAGAGCAACATAAGAACAAGATCACTGAGAAATACACATTCACAAGAGACACAGCATTTATC
>JZKD02S1280496.1:0-12086 GCA_000966675.3 Picea glauca
TGCTCGATGAGATGAACGAGGATCGTTCGATCTGTCGGAGCGGGTGTGATCGGAGTGATGTAATGTCCCCATTTTTGGACATTATTACATTATAGAGTGTTATTCCTACCAGAGTAGCCAGATAGGGTGACAGAGAGTTCGAGAGATATTGAGGGGTTTTATTGGGCCCGACTTGCATCATTCATCATCAAGATCCATTCTGCACAGCTTGGCTTTGGTTCCATTGCATTTTGACGATTTTCGTAATTTTGAGTTATTATGGGTCATATCGTAATTCACTAAGAAGGTCATAATGGGCATATTACTTGGAGAAACCTCTTAGTGTAATATCTCATCGGAATTGGGAGGAAGAACATTACAGGATAAGATGAGGAGAAGTGACTTTCAGTGGCCGGATGGATAAATCACTTTTTAGAGGTAAAATGGTTAATTAATTAATTAATTAAGTGATTTAATCAAGGAATAATAAAATAAAGTAAAAGTCACTTGGAGGCAAAAGGTCAACAACAAATTAGGGTTTCGGGAAGCTATAAAGGAAGGGTAAAGCAACCTAATTCATAATTATGTTATGATTTGATGTTGAGAGAGTTTCTAGAGGAGGAGGAGAATTGACCTTCTGTTGTTTTGTGGATTTCTGGAGGAAACCACCACCATTGATCAGTTTCGGTGTTGAGAGACACACCCTAGCCTATTAGAGATACCATCCAGGTATTTCACCGTGCTATTTAAGAGTATCCAGTTTACAGTGTTTGCACAACTCAGCTAGTGAGGGCGCAAGGGTTAGTGAGGCTTTGGTGTAGCTGCACGATGCCAAAGATTATCTTGTAGATTCCTTCCGACCTAATTAAGGACTTGCCAAGGTGCATCTTTTGAGCCACCAGTCATCAGATTCTGATGGTGGAATCTTTCAGAGCGCAACAAACAGCCAGATAGGGCGCAACCTTTGAGGAGGGGAATTTGGGGTTCCAGAGGGAGTTCCGGATCAGATCCGAGGAAACCCTCCGGACCCAATTCAACATTGGTCAGGGCGCACATTTCGAGCCATAAGGCAACAGATTCTGTCATTGGAATCATTAGGGTGCACTCATTGAGTCCATGAGGTGCGCAACTCCCCAGGGGATGACATCCAGAGCTTCTGGCATTCGATCTTCAGTTCGTCAGTCATCAGTAGTAGCCTAGAGGCTAGGGTGCTCCTTTTGGGACAGTTCCAGGCGATTCTAACGGGTATAGCCATTAGGGCGAGTTTTCTAGAGTTGTAGCAGTTGTCGTGACTTTCCGGAAATGCATCTTTTTGCCGATCTATCGGTGCATGCGCAAATCTGCCTTCATCATCTGATCACAGGTATTTTATATTAGTTGCTTGTATTCCAGTGATGAACCACGAGATCTAGCTGACTATTTCATCTGCTTTTAGCATATTATTGTATTTCCTGCTATTTTCCCTCATAATACATACGAATGAGATGGTGTTTGTTCCTTATTCTTTATGCATCATATATTCTTCCTAAACATTAATTGAATGAAACACACATGCGAAAATCACCAAGCATGTTAAAACATTAACTCAAACGCATCCAGAAACCCCCAGAGTATCAGATCAGACAGTGGATTTGACATCTTAACAGTGTTTCCTAGAATAGCCAAGTTAGGAACTTTACAATGGTCAAAGTATTTCTGTGACTCATCGGTCCAGATGAAAGCCCCATGCCTGGTAATATACGTCAGTGGTGCTCCAAGCTGAGAAAAACCCTTGACAAACCGCTTGTAATAGCTGCATAACCCAAAGAATCTCCTCAACTCTGTCACATTCCTAGGCGTTGGCCAATTTAGAATGGCCTTGATCTTCTCCTGGTGTACCTGTACACCCTGTGCACTGATGATGTGGCCAAGTAAAGTAGCTCTGTCATACCGAACTCACACTTGCACTCTTTAGTGTATAGTGACTGCGCCTCCATGATGTTCAATACCTCATCCAAGTGCCTCATATGCTCCTGCCATGTCTTGTTGTAGACCAAGATGTCATCGAAGAAAACCAAGATTGACTTCCTCAACTGATCCCTGAATGTGGTTCATGCAAGACTGAAATGTAGCCAGTGCATTGGTTAGCCCAAATGGCATAACTAGAAACTCGAAATGACCAAAGTGACACCGAAATGTCGTCTTCTCGATGTCCTTATCTCGAATGCTAATCTGATGATACCTAGAGCATAGATCAATCTTCGAGAAGAAAACTGCCCCTTGCAGTTCATCCATCAACTTGTCAACGCGAAGGATAGGATACCGGTTCTTGATGGTTTTCTTGTTCAAGGCCCAATAATCAATGCACATCCTCATGGTACCATCCTTCTTTAGAACTAAGACAACTGAAGAAGCAAATGGGCTGCTGCTAGGTTTGATGTCTCNTTGGTTCCATTGCATTTTGACGATTTTCGTAATTTTGAGTTATTATGGGTCATATCGTAATTCACTAAGAAGGTCATAATGGGCATATTACTTGGAGAAACCTCTTAGTGTAATAGCTAATCGGAATTGGGAGGAAGATCATTACAGGATAAGATGAGGAGAAGTGACTTTCAGTGGCCGGAGAAGCCATAAGGATGGATAAATCACTTTTTAGAGGTAAAATGGTTAATTAATTAATTAATTAAGTGATTTAATCAAGGACTAATAAAATAAAGTAAAAGTCACTTGGAGGCAAAAGGTCAACAACGAATTAGGGTTTCGGGAAGCTATAAAGGAAGGGTAAAGCAACCTAATTCATAATTATGTTATGATTTGATGTTGAGAGAGTTTCTAGAGGAGGAGGAGAATTGACCTTCTGTTGTTTTGTGGATTTCTGGAGGAAACCACCGCCATTGATCAGTTTCGGTGTTGAGAGACACACCCTAGCCTATTAGAGATACCATCCAGGTATTTCACCGTGCTATTTAAGAGTATCCAATTTACAGTGTTTGCACAGCTCAGCCAGTGAGGGCGCAAGGGTTAGTGAGGGTTTGGTGTAGCTGCACGATGCCAAAGATTATCTTGTAGATTCCTTCCGACCTAGTTAAGGACTTGCCAAGGCGCATCTTTTGAGCCACCAGTCATCAGATTCTGACGGTGGAATCTTTCAGAGTGCAACAAACAGCCAGATAGGGCGCAACTCTTGAGGAGGGGAATTTGGGGTTCCAGAGGGAGTTCCGGATCAGATCCGAGGAAACCCTCCAGACCCAATTCAACATTGGTCAGGGCGCACATTTCGAGCCATAAGGCAACAGATTCTGTCGATGGAATCATTAGGGTGCACTCATTGAGTCCATGAGGTGCACAACTCCCCAAGGGATGACATCCAGAGCTTCTGGCATTCGATCTTCAGTTCGTCAGTCATCAGTAGTAGCCTAGAGGCTAGGGCGCTCCTTTTGGGACAGTTCCAGGCGATTCTAACGGGTATAGCCATTAGGGCGAGTTTTCTAGAGTTGTAGCAGTTGCCGTGACTTTCCGGAAATGCATCTTTTTGCCGATCTATCGGTGCATGCGCAGATCTGCCTTCATCATCTGATCATAGGTATTTTATATTAGTTGCTTGTATTCCAGTGATGAACCACGAGATCTAGCTGACTATTTCATCTGCTTTTAGCATATTATTGTATTTCCTGCTATTTTCCCTCATAATACATATGAATGAGATGGTGTTTGTTCCTTATTCTTTATGCATCATATATTCTTCCTAAACATTAATTGAATGAAACACACATGCGAAAATCACCAAACATGTTAAAACATTAACTCAAACGCATCCAGAAACCCCCAGAGTATCAGATCAGACAGTGGATTTGACATCTTAACAGTGTTTCCTAGAATAGCCAAGTTAGGAACTTAACAGTGGTCAAAGTATTTCTGTGACTCATCGGTCCAGATGAAAGTCCCATGCCTGGTAATATACGTCAGGGGTGCTCCAAGTTGAGAAAAACCCTTGACAAACCGCTTGTAATAGCTGCATAACCCAAAGAAGCTCCTCAACTCTGTCACATTCCTAGGCGTTGGCCAATCCAGAATGGCCTTGATCTTCTCCTGGTGTACCTGTACCCCCTGTGCACTGATGATGTGGCCAAGTAAAGTAGCTCTGTCATACCGAACTCACACTTGGACTCTTTAGTGTATAGTGACTACGCCTCCATGATGTTCAATACCTCATCCAAGTGCCTCATATGCTCCTGCCATGTCTTGTTGTAGACCAAGATGTCATCGAAGAAAACCAAGATTGACTTCCTCAACTGATCCCTGAATGTGGTTCATGCAAGACTGAAATGTAGCCAGTGCATTGGTTAGCCCAAATGGCATAACTAGAAACTCGAAATGACCAAAGTGACACCGAAATGTCGTCTTCTCGATGTCCTTATCTCGAATGCTAATCTGATGATACCTAGAGCATAGATCAATCTTCGAGAAGAAAACTGCCCCTTGCAGTTCATCCATCAACTTGTCAACGCGAAGGATAGGATACCGGTTCTTGATGGTTTTCTTGTTCAAGGCCCAATAATCAATGCACATCCTCATGGTACCATCCTTCTTTAGAACTAAGACAACTGAAGAAGCAAATGGGCTGCTGCTAGGTTTGATGTCTCACATTGCTAGCAATTCCTTAATTGCTTTCTCTATCTCCTCCTTGAACCTCCTAGGATGATGATAGGGTGGTGTGATCATAGGTTTGCCCCCCTCCTCTAACTCAATGGTGTGCTCAAACCCCCTGTCAGGTGGTCTCCCTGGTGGAATCGACCCAAAAACCTACTGATGTCGTCCCAACAAGTTCCCGATCTCTATCTGATATTGTTGTTGACCCTCTGAATCCTTCTGCGTAGTGATTAAGCACTCTGTGCCATATGCTACCTTCCCATGTTTGAATATCCTCTCCATCCTCTTGGCTGAAACTGTCCTGGGTGCTCCCGTCGACATGCCCCTCAGAACAATCCTCTTCCCGTCATTGTCTCTGAACCCCATCTCCAAGGTTTGGTAGTTGGTGGTGATTTTTCCCAATGTGATCAACCACTGGACTCCCAATACCACATTTGTGTCAGATAGGTCAACCACATAGAATGTGTCTCTCATGGTGTAGTTGCCTAACTTAATCTCCAAGTCCAAAACTCTGTCTAGACACTCCACTGTATGGCCATCTGCTACTGCAACATCAAACCCCTCAAACTCCTTTATCTGAAGTGCCCATCTCGATACCAATGAAGTTGTGGGTGGCCTTGCCATCTATCAGGACGATTGTCAGCTATCCCTGAATAGTCCCTCGGATCCGGAGGGTATCATACCTGGGAACACCAGAAAGGGTCGCTATGACTCCTCCCTTTGCTGGTTTCCGTCTGTTAGCCTGCTCAGGAGGATGTGGAACTACCGATGGGTGGGTCCCTGTCGGTGTTAGTGGTTTACGGGGAGGCTGCTCCTCTGCCTGTGCTGGCTCCTCCTTTGAGCTAGTGGATCCACTATCATGCTCCTCCTCCTCCTCACTGTCTACACTGTTTGCTGCCACCTCAATATAATGAATCCCTCCCTTGCCCATGCACCTGTGGCCTGGGACCCAAGGGTCCTTGCAGGTGAAGCAAAGCTTCTTCCTCATAAGCTCTCGCCTCGTCTCATCATCCGGTTTCTCCTTGCCCTTCCATTCTCTCTGAAATGGCTTCCTGTCTCGGTCCCTTTGTGGTATGAAGGGTTTGGAAAAAGGTTTAGTCTTTGGCGCTGAGTCTGCCAAATCTCGAGTGCGTAAGATGGCATCCTACAAGGTGTGAGGCCTGTATGCCTTCACCCATCCTCTCAAGGGTTCTGTGAGCCCCTTTGTGAATAACATGATTAGCTTGGGCTCAGATATATCTATCACTGCCACTGCCACTCGCTGAAANTTGATGGTTTTCTTGTTCAAGGCCCAATAATCAATGCACATCCTCATGGTACCATCCTTCTTTAGAACTAAGACAACTGAAGAAGCAAATGGGCTGCTGCTAGGTTTGATGTCTCACATTGCTAGCAATTCCTTAATTGCTTTCTCTATCTCCTCCTTGAACCTCCTAGGATGATGATAGGGTGGTGTGATCATAGGTTTGCCCCCCTCCTCTAACTCAATGGTGTGCTCAAACCCCCTGTCAGGTGGTCTCCCTGGTGGAATCGACCCAAAAACCTACTGATGTCGTCCCAACAAGTTCCCGATCTCTATCTGATATTGTTGTTGACCCTCTGAATCCTTCTGCGTAGTGATTAAGCACTCTGTGCCATATGCTACCTTCCCATGTTTGAATATCCTCTCCATCCTCTTGGCTGAAACTGTCCTGGGTGCTCCCGTCGACATGCCCCTCAGAACAATCCTCTTCCCGTCATTGTCTCTGAACCCCATCTCCAAGGTTTGGTAGTTGGTGGTGATTTTTCCCAATGTGATCAACCACTAGACTCCCAATACCACATTTGTGTCAGATAGGTCAACCACATAGAATGTGTCTCTCATGGTGTAGTTGCCTAACTTAATCTCCAAGTCCAAAACTCTGTCTAGACACTCCACTGTATGGCCATCTGCTACTGCAACATCAAACCCCTCAAACTCCTTTATCTGAAGTGCCCATCTCGATACCAATGAAGTTGTGGGTGGCCCCACCATCTATCAGGACGATTGTCAGCTATCCCTGAATAGTCCCTCGGATTCGGAGGGTATCATACCTGGGAACACCAGAAAGGGTCGCTATGAGTCCTCCCTTTGCTGGTTTCCGTCTGTTAGCCTGCTCAGGAGGATGTGGAACTACCGATGGGTGGGTCCCTGCCGGTGTTAGTGGTTTACGGGGAGGCTGCTCCTCTGCCTGTGCTGGCTCCTCCTTTGAGCTAGTGGATCCACTGTCATGCTCCTTCTCCTCCTTACTGTCTACACTGTTTGCTTCCACCTCAATATAATGAATCCCTCCCTTGCCCATGCACCTGTGGCCTGGGACCCAAGGGTCCTTGCAGGTGAAGCAAACCTTCTTCCTCATAAGCTCTCGCCTCGTCTCATCATCCAGTTTCTCCTTGCCCTTCCATTCTCTCTGAAATGGCTTCCTGTCTCGGTCCCTCTGTGGTATGAAGGGTTTGGAAAAAGGTTTAGTCTTTGGCGCTGAGTCTGCCAAATCTCGAGTGCGTAAGATGGCATCCTGCAAGGTGTGAGGCCTGTATGCCTTCACCCATCCTCTCAAGGGTTCTGTGAGCCCCTTTGTGAATAACATGATTAACTTGGGCTCAGATATATCTATCACTGCCACTGCCACTCGCTGAAACTCTGTGATGAATGCCTCTGCTGTGCCCGTTTGTCTCAACTGGGCTAGATCCGTGAAATGGATCTCTGGATCCCTCCTGTCAAACCTGTCCATGAGTCTCTTTGTGAACTCCCAGTAGGAGGTGATGTGACTGTGTCCCAACGTCACCAATCCATGATGCCACCACTCGTGTGCCTCACCCTCCAAGTGTAGGGTAGCGAAGCTGATGGCTTCTGTCTCGGTCATCTGGTTGAGCTTGTAGTACGTGTCTAGCTTTTGTACCCAAGCTCTGGTTGTGCATTTGGACGATCCGTCAAAAGAAGGTATAGTGAGTTTACCAACTTTCCGAATGAAATCAATGTTATGTCCCTGTTGTTGCTGCTGCCCTCCTCTCTGAGGCTCTGGGGCGGTTTCTGAGTTCGAGTCCACAATACTCGACCAGGGTCATGTCTTGATGGAAGTCACAACCCAATGCTGCATACTCCCTCTTGTATTCTGCAATGTCCTCCGCCTGAGTGGGGGACCTCTGTGCTATCGACTGCTGTGTTGCTGCTGGGGGTGCCCTCTGGAAACTAGGGAACAATGGCCTACGAATCCTACTCGAAGAGGTGTATGTGTGAGTAGGTGACTGGGGTCTATTGCCTGCCCCTGAGTTCCCCTGTGCTGCATGTGGGGCTTGTGTTCTCGGGGTGCCCACTATAGCCAATCTATCAGCCCTCTGCGCCAAAGACTGAGTCATGGCCTGCTGACTGACTACCAAATTGCTGGGTACCTGCATGAAGGATGCCTCTGCTTCCATGGGGGCCTTACCACTGCCCTTTGGTCTCTCATATCTGTCTCCTAACATCCTCTCAGCCTCATGCTCAGCCTCACGCTCTGCCCTTCTCTTTGCTTCCCTGTGTGCCTCTTCCTCTTCCTCTGAGCTCGGAGGGAAAGGGGGGAAATCGGGTCTAGGTCTTCTCTCCTTGCGTCTGTTGTAAGTGACATATTCGTCACCTACATGCTCACGACCCTCTGGGTCCTCTGCTTCACTCATCGTCTTTAGTCACAGGCTGGCAGGACTAAAGCTCTGATACCATTGTAATATCCCAGATTCGGCTAGTCTAGGAATCTCTGCTAATATGTGTATGATTAATGGTTTACAACATATAAATGAGCATACAAATAACAATTACGACAAAATACTGCAAAGCTTATATTATGATATCTATGTAGAGTACAAATGCCGAATGCGGTTGAATAAAATGAATCACTCGGCTAGATCAATGACAAAAGGATCTTAGCCGGAATACAATAAGTAAACTAAACGATAATACCCGATAATAGATGAACATTGCCGGATTAATGGATGATCTGGAGCTATGGCAGTTCACACGGTAATTGCTGCAAGTTCGAAAAGTTTTCCCTGGTGGCTAGATCTCTCGGATTGGCTTGGAAATTGCCCCAAACAGTGTGCCCTGCTGCCCCTCTCAATCATGGTGACTGACCGACCCCTCTGCTGGTGTGTTTGGACCCCGGATGGATCCCCCTGGGGGAATGCGACCCTCTGCTACTGGAAAACTGCGCCCTAGTGATTCCACCGTTGGAATCGGTTGATGTGTGTCTCAAAATGATCGCCTTGGCCTATTGTGAAATGGGTCGAAAGGGTTTCTCTGGATCTGATCTGATGATTGCTCGAGAACCCCGAATGTGTCCTCCCCAAGTGTCACACTCCCAATGTGTGGAAAATGCGCCCCTGATGATTCCTCTGTGAGAATCTGACGAGAAACCAGGCAAAAGATGCGTCTGGCCTTCCTCTCAACTGGGTCAGAGGGGAATCTCTAAAATCTCCCTGAATGGGACAAGTCGATTCACTAAACCTCCTCAGAAGTTGTGCCCTCTCCCTGAACAAGTGCGCCCCTACTGTTGAATCCTGTAGAACTGTTGCTGAAGACTGATGGAAGATCCATGTGACCTCCCCGGTGACTAGGGTGTGTCTCTCAACCCCGAAATCAGCCACTAGTGTATTCCTCCTGGAATCCACTGAACTATCTCTCGTGAGATGCGCNTCCAAAACTCTGTCTAGACACTCCACTGTATGGCCATCTGCTACTGCAACATCAAACCCCTCAAACTCCTTTATCTGAAGTGCCCATCTCGATACCAATGAAGTTGTGGGTGGCCCCACCATCTATCAGGACGATTGTCAGCTATCCCTGAATAGTCCCTCGGATTCGGAGGGTATCATACCTGGGAACACCAGAAAGGGTCGCTATGAGTCCTCCCTTTGCTGGTTTCCGTCTGTTAGCCTGCTCAGGAGGATGTGGAACTACCGATGGGTGGGTCCCTGCCGGTGTTAGTGGTTTACGGGGAGGCTGCTCCTCTGCCTGTGCTGGCTCCTCCTTTGAGCTAGTGGATCCACTGTCATGCTCCTTCTCCTCCTTACTGTCTACACTGTTTGCTTCCACCTCAATATAATGAATCCCTCCCTTGCCCATGCACCTGTGGCCTGGGACCCAAGGGTCCTTGCAGGTGAAGCAAACCTTCTTCCTCATAAGCTCTCGCCTCGTCTCATCATCCAGTTTCTCCTTGCCCTTCCATTCTCTCTGAAATGGCTTCCTGTCTCGGTCCCTCTGTGGTATGAAGGGTTTGGAAAAAGGTTTAGTCTTTGGCGCTGAGTCTGCCAAATCTCGAGTGCGTAAGATGGCATCCTGCAAGGTGTGAGGCCTGTATGCCTTCACCCATCCTCTCAAGGGTTCTGTGAGCCCCTTTGTGAATAACATGATTAACTTGGGCTCAGATATATCTATCACTGCCACTGCCACTCGCTGAAACTCTGTGATGAATGCCTCTGCTGTGCCCGTTTGTCTCAACTGGGCTAGATCCGTGAAATGGATCTCTGGATCCCTCCTGTCAAACCTGTCCATGAGTCTCTTTGTGAACTCCCAGTAGGAGGTGATGTGACTGTGTCCCAACGTCACCAATCCATGATGCCACCACTCGTGTGCCTCACCCTCCAAGTGTAGGGTAGCGAAGCTGATGGCTTCTGTCTCGGTCATCTGGTTGAGCTTGTAGTACGTGTCTAGCTTTTGTACCCAAGCTCTGGTTGTGCATTTGGATGATCCGTCAAAAGAAGCTATAGTGAGTTTACCAACTTTTCAAATGAAATCAATGTTATGTCCCTGTTGTTGTTGCTGCCCTCCTCTCTGAGGCTTTGGGGCGGTTCCTGAGTCCGAGTCCACAATACTCGACCAGGGTCATGTCCTGATGGAAGTCACGACCCAATGCTGCATACTCCCTCCTGTATTCTGCAATGTCCTCCGCCTGAGTGGGCGACCTCTGTGCTATCGACTGCTGTGTTGTTGCTGGGGGTTCCCTCTAGAAACTAGGGAACAATGGCCTGCGAATCCTACTCGAAGAGGTGTATGTGTGAGTAGGTGACTGGGGTCTATTGCTTGCCCCTGAGTTCCCCTGTGCTGCATGTGGGGCTTGTGTGCTCGGGGTGCCCACTATAGCCAATCTATCAGCCCTCTACGCCAAAGACTGAGTCATGGCCTGCTGACTGACTACCAGATTGCTGAGTACCTGCATGAAGGATGCCTCTGCTTCCATGGGGGCCTTACCACTGCCCTTTGGTCTCTCATATCTGTCTCCTAACATCCTCTCAGCCTCATGCTCAACCTCACGCTCTGCCCTTCTCTTTGCTTCCCTGTGTGCCTCTTCCTCTTCCTCTGAGCTCAGAGGGAAAGGGGGGAAATCGGGTCTAGGTCTTCTCTCCTTGTGTCTGTTGTAAGTGACATATTCGTCACCTACATGCTCACGACCCTCTGGGTCCTCTGCTGCACTCATCGTCTTTAGTCACAGACTGGCAGGACTAAAGCTTTGATACCATTGTAATATCCCAGATTCGACTAGTCTAGGAATCTCTGCTAATATGTGTATGATTAATGGTTTACAACATATAAATGAGCATACAAATAACAATTACGACAAAATACTGCAAAGCTTATATTATGATATCTATGTAGAGTACAAATGCCGAATGCGGTTGAATAAAATGAATCACTCGGCTAGATCAATGACAAAAGGATCTTAGCCGGAATACAATAAGTAAACTAAACGATAATACCCGATAATAGATGAACATTGCCGGATTAATGGATGATCTGGAGCTATGGCAGTTCACACGGTAATTGCTGCAAGTTCGAAAAGTTTTCCCTGGTGGCTAGATCTCTCGGATTGGCTTGGAAATTGCCCCAAACAGTGTGCCCTGCTGCCCCTCTCAATCATGGTGACTGACCGACCCCTCTGCTGGTGTGTTTGGACCCCGGATGGATCCCCCTGGGGGAATGCGACCCTCTGCTACTGGAAAACTGCGCCCTAGTGATTCCACCGTTGGAATCGGTTGATGTGTGTCTCAAAATGATCGCCTTGGCCTATTGTGAAATGGGTCGAAAGGGTTTCTCTGGATCTGATCTGATGATTGCTCGAGAACCCCGAATGTGTCCTCCCCAAGTGTCACACTCCCAATGTGTGGAAAATGCGCCCCTGATGATTCCTCTGTGAGAATCTGACGAGAAACCAGGCAAAAGATGCGTCTGGCCTTCCTCTCAACTGGGTCAGAGGGGAATCTCTAAAATCTCCCTGAATGGGACAAGTCGATTCACTAAACCTCCTCAGAAGTTGTGCCCTCTCCCTGAACAAGTGCGCCCCTACTGTTGAATCCTGTAGAACTGTTGCTGAAGACTGATGGAAGATCCATGTGACCTCCCCGGTGACTAGGGTGTGTCTCTCAACCCCG
Source organism: Picea glauca (assembly GCA_000966675.3). NCBI lineage: Eukaryota > Viridiplantae > Streptophyta > Pinopsida > Pinales > Pinaceae > Picea > Picea glauca. The sequence goes on from JZKD02S1280496.1 coordinate 12,028, forward strand.
AAATCAGCCACTAGTGTATTCCTCCTGGAATCCACTGAACTATCTCTCGTGAGATGCGC
>JZKD02S1280518.1:0-12086 GCA_000966675.3 Picea glauca
GGAAGACCACCCGACCCATATATGTCCTCGGCTTGCAGAAGCCCAAAAGTTTGTAACACAACAACAGTAGGCTGTGTTGACCAATCCATTTCAACATGGGAAAAATCTAACCCAATCCTTTGCAGGCACGGAAGGGGGCATCGAAGACCCCTCTCTGCCTGCGAACAACCCTTCTTCCGCGAACATATATATGGTGAGGGGTGATGCTATTATATCGACTAGAGTGCATGACTGTAGTAAACCAAGCACTTTTGAGAAGGGTAAAGAAGTTGAACTCCCGTCTCTTCCTCTACAGATTGAGAAGACGTTGGGTGAAACAATGACACGCATTCCCAAAGGTGCTTTCAAAAAAGCTTCTCATAACCCAAATGCAAGGGCCTCCCAGAACTACTCTATGGTGGAAGATTTATCACAAACCCCTTGTGCAATGTCTTCTTTGGAGGTCCTCCAAAGCTTCCCTTCCTAGAGGAAAGCCTTGTTAACCTCTTTAGGATATACCGAGACTTGTAATCTGGGTACAATCATGCTGGATACAACTGAATTAAAACCTCGTCTACCTTACCACGTAGTGTTTCAGATAGCAGTGTCTTATTCCACAAAAATTTTTACTCGGAATATCTTCCGCACAGTGGTTGATGAGGGTGACTCAACATGTGTTATGTCGTTGGCATGTTGGAAGGCTATTGGCCAACTCATTTTGTCTCCGTCACCTACTCTCCTCACTGCTTTCGGTGATCATTCATTCTGACCACATGGTATCATTCCTTCTTTCCCCTTGTAGTTAGGAGGGAAGACTGTGTGTGTCAAAGTAGAGGTAGTCAATGCTCCCCTCGACTATAACCTCTTGTTAGGAAGGAGTTGGACTTATGCCATGCAAGCTGTGGTTGCTATAGTTTTTTGGTTCTTGTTGTTTCCACATGAGGAACAGATAGTGACCATCGATCAATTGTCCTTCTCCAGACCTGACCCTACATTGGGGGCATCCATGGTCCTGATGATTGATAATCCTCAACCAGGTGTCGTCAATGTAGGGGTTGGTTTGTGCCCATATTTGATGGGTACCATTGATTACCCACCCCCTCAAGACGATATCAAGTTTATATCCAATCACCATAAGGCATGATTCATGTATGTACCAACTGTTACACGTCAAAATTACTCAACTAGATAAAGTGTCGCATGTTCCTCTCAATTGTCGTAAGTGTCGCATATTCCTTACAACTTTCACAAGTGTCGCAAGTTGGTCGTAAGTGTCGAAAATGATGTTTGAGCATACTACCATGTCAACGACACTAAGGAGACACTTAAAAACATCTTATGCCTTTGATTTGGAGGAGGAGAACTGGTTAATTGAAGTCAAAGAACTCTTGATACCTGAAGAGAGCTCTGCAACAAAGGTTTTGAGGGTGAACGCTCCCCTAAATCAGCCTTAGGAGTGCTGGCGCTCCCCTATAAGGCCTCAAGGGGCGTTATAATGCTTCCTTTCCATTATGAAGGAGCGCTACTCACCTTTGAAGTGCTGGCACTCCCGTTAAGCTTCTCAGGGAGCATTCTAGCACTCTGATGCCCCTTTTGAAGGAGCACTTCCTAATCTGGGGCAGTTGTTGGCCCGTTGAGGAGAATAAGGAGAGGATCTTTCAAGATTAGAAGGCAGTTACATTCGAATTCTTGGTTTCATCAAGAGATCCCTGATCTAAGGAGGAGGTTCCTCAAMTTKTTCTAAAGATAACTCAAGAGGTTAAGCTCCTCTCAACCTATATAAGCAAGCTCTATGATGGTGAAAAGGGGGAAGAATTGTTATCATGAAACCTATGATCTCATAGGAAACACACAGTCAGCCAAAGGAGAGTGATCAGTGAAGCTGTTGCCGTCCAGGTTGTGGATCTTTCGAGCAAGGGTTAGACAAAGGGGACTTGACGAAGCTGTCGCATTTGCATCTACGATTGTAAAGACTGCTGTCATGATTCTCATTAATATGACATGCTTGGCCTGTTTCTTTCTAATTTGTGTCTGATGTTACATGAACTTATCATTGATAGATAGATATGTTTTCGAGCTAATATCAATAGAGTAGGAAGTGGTCGTATCTTGTTTGTCTGCAGAACTCAGTGAGGAGCAAAAGATCGGAGTGYAACTCGGAGYGTGCAGGGACAAACATCGATAAAGAGGTASTTTTKTCATCCTTCCTTCTCATGTGTTAGTTTAGATAGATTTGAAAGGAAATCARTSTCCACGTTAAKCATTTTMTGTCTTAGAGTTAAGKTCAAGCTCTTTGAGGTCATCTACCTGTCCGCAGGGAGATTTTCCTACAACAGAAACTGGCGACTCCACTGGGGAGATAGCCTCAAATCGAAATTTCTTATTTTGATTTCTCCTCATTGACCTTGTTCTATCGCTTGATTGTTTCAAACCTGGTTCACTCCTCTTTTGACTGGTTTCATGAGCTGATTGGCTCCTTACCCCATCATACTCAGCTTAATTGTCAAAATTGGATTGCAATTTTTTGAATTTTTTGACATTTTTGGGAGTTTTAGACCCTGGCGCCCCTGTCCCTGTGTTAACAGAGTGCCAGCACTCCCCCATAGCATTGCACAGAGCGCTATAACACTCCTTGCCTTTGGCAACAGAGCGCCAGCCCTCTTTGGCTCAAAAAACCTTCCAAAATTGCTTTTCTGGGTTTTTGCCTCTGTGTCTCCTCTGCTGAGTAACCTTGTGAGTCAACGTTTCTTCCCTTTCAGCCTTGACATCTGTCTTTTTTAAGAACGAACATCTTAATAGTTGGATTTTGTAACCTTCTTCACTATTGTTATTGATTTTTTTTGTTAATTGGAGTCCAAGACCCATGCATTGTCTTTCTCTCTGTTCAACTAAGTAAAAACCCTAGTGAAGGTCATCAAAGGCCTACAGACCTCTTCATCTTAATTTCAGTCAAGATCATTGTTCTTCAACTCTTCCTTTTGGGTGTGAAATTTGTTTTCTCTTTGATTGTTTCTTTTCTTTCACTTTTCGTTTTGATTGCAACGAAAGGGTGTATTGTTTGTATGACTTTTGCTTGTGCTAGTTTGACTTTCATTCATGCAAAAGATAATTAACAAGACGAGCATTGTGTTGAATTGATATTTATTCATATACAAACAATGAAAAAGCATCTCCATGATTGATTGTTCATATTAGAAGGTATCTCAAAAGTTTTAGCATCACATCAGAATTTGATTGAGAAAAAGAATTGTTTGAGGACACTCCGTATTCGTTCTTGTTAAGTGAAAAGAACTCTCTCTCTCCCTTAGATAGATGTTCATCGAAAGGAAATGACTACTTATCATTTTCGATGCATTCTTTGGGTCTGAGTCATAATTCCATTTGTTTCACTTCCATGCACCCCTTTTGTGTAAAGAACAGCCATAAAAATCAATGCTAATTAAAAATTATCTAGAACTTTTTCTTGTCTAGGATCCTCCACCAACAGTAGGATAGGCTTAGTACTTTGGATTAGGCTGTGAGAATAACTCTCCAAAGTTTCCAAAACAAACATTAGCATCCTGAGTTAGGGAGAATCAAATCAAGTTATCATATAAGTCTTCCTGGGATCCCCCTCTCACACAGGGGTTACACACGAGGTCGCATTCGGATAAGCTACAGAGACTAACCCTCCGCGGTTTAACTGATTGTGGTGGTCAGATCGTATTATGGGGGTCACTTTGAGGTAAATCCACAATTACTGCGTGGAATCCTTTTAGTTGATTTTGGGCTCGATACCCTGCTCGTATGTTCAGATCGAACTATCGACTGTTCCTACCCAGGGGCTGACTACGAATTGGTAACCTTAGTAGCCATAATCTTTAGGGTCTTACACAAGGTGACGGTGACAGGAAGTCTCACCGTACCTAGGGCAGACATTGGTCAAACTCATTCGGGCTCCTTGGAAGGTAAATCCACAATTACTGCATGGAAGCTTGCACCAAGGCGTAAGTCCGTTAAGCAGGCCGCCATTGTAACTGTTCCACCCTATCCCCGCCCCTTCTGGACTTGATCACGCGACGTTGGATTTCATCACCAACTAGTACGGTCATCAAAAGAAGGTCATGTTTACATGGTTGTGATTCTTAGATTTTTTTAGCATGTGCTGTTTCTTTTCGTTAGTTGGCCATAGATTTCTTTCGCCGACTCTTTTTCGCCAACATCGACCCTCCACGCCGCTCGCGGAGGCTACAAGGACTTCCTCCAGAAAATATGGAAGGGAACACCACTTTACCCGCTCATTCCACGGAGGAATCTCCTCAACAAAGCAAGGTTCAAAACACTACAACTTCCCAGGAAGAAGTTCCCATTCCTTTGGAGAATTTTTGAATTGTTTCAGAATCTCCAGAAGCTTACCGCATTCCGGAGGGATACGAACGATAGATCCTCCACCTGAATTCCACTGGAGAATTTGTTGTCATCAATCCTTCTGACATTCCAGCTGGGTCTCCTCAAAACCATTTAGCCAATGACCCTTTTTGGATCACATACATTGTTCGGAGTCCACCACACTTGGTGCGATATCTCTATGGAACAGGGGAAGGTGTCGACACACCTTTCTCCTACACCGTACCTCCAAATCATTTTATCGGTACCACCACTTTTACAGCCACACCACCCGTTGGTCCGAACATACCATCCATTGGCCCAAGGTATACTATTCCCCTCAAGATGGCCGCACTGCTGTCCCTCTGCCACACCAACATTACCCACAGGTTAACCGACAACTACATTTTCTAGCTACCCTGGATCTTCCAGACTTGTCTCAGTTAACGAAGGATCCCATTTATCATTCTCCGGTTTGGCCAGCTATTCCAGCTAAACTTCCTTCTGATATCCCAAAATTCAACGGAAAGTCTAGAGAAGACCCAAACAACCACGTGATGACCTTCCATTTGTGGTGTTCATCCAAATCCCTCATGGACGACTCTATTTGTTTGCATCTTTTCCAATGAACACTTACGGGTTCCGCAGTGAAATGGTATATTGAATTACCACGCACATCTTTTCACGATTTCAACTCCCTTGCCATGTCCTTCCTCACACACTTTCAACTACCCATTTGCTACGAGACAGGTACTAAAATATTAACCTCCCTTCGTCAGACAACTTCCGTACACATCTCCGATCATATCCATGAATGGAAACGACGACGAAGGCTAATCAAAGCAGTCATTCTCGACCAATTGTTAGCGGAATGGTTCATAAAATCCTTGTTACCCCAAATCGCTCGTGATGTTGCCATGGGCGGTGTAGTTACTGAGGAAGAAGCCATTGCCCGAGCTTAGTACTTAGACTTAGTATATTCACAATCTGGTACTCTGTACGAGTTGATACCAAACGCTACCTATGCCACTAACGATCCATCCAAACCATCGACTGCTTCACATGTGGATGGAGTTATTGGCTTTGTCAAAACCCAATCTACTACCTAGTCCACTAGAATGATTCAGTGGCCCGCTTCGATAGCTGCTCCCAGTTCGACTGCACCCTCTTCTACCCCCCCTCAAACTCAGGTCTCTGATGTGAATATGGTCCAATCAACTCTTTCACAACAACTTGGGGGCAAGAAGAAAGCGAGAAACAAACCAAAGAAGAACAATAACAACGAACAACCTAAAACCCAACCGCAAACTCCTACCGCTGGAAAACAACCACAGCGAAAACCGAAATTCCCATGTCTCATTTGTGGTGATGATCACTACACTTGAGATTGCCCACATCGGGATGAAGTGGCCAAACTTTTCAAGGGAAATTCACAACCCGTTGTGCTCACTCAGCCTTTTCTGCAGCAACAATCTTTGGTTGCACAAACCCCCACGTCGGGGGGCAATTCCAACCAACCCCATGATGAGGCCTCGACAATCACCCACATTTACATGTTTAAAAGGGTTAATCTAACCACTCGCTCTGCGACATATGACACGCCAGTCAAACTTGATAAGCCAAAAACTGCTAACGGTTCTTCATCAAACCCGTTACCATCCTTTGTTAATCCCCCATCTGTTAGCCCTCCATCTAGGCCACTTCAGATTGAGAAACCTTCTTTTGACTCTATCTTACGCCCTCCTAAGAGCACCATCTGGAAATCCACTTTCAACCCTAATTCATGGGCTGCCCAAAATTACAACATTGTACAAGATTTGGCCCAAGCCCCATGTGCCATGTCCGTGTTGGAAGTTCTACAACACTGTCCCAGCCAACGTAGAACACTCTTAGCCGCTATCGGTGCTTTTGATCCTGAGTCATCAAACAACCTCATGTTTAATCTGGATGATCATCAACCGTGACTCTCCCACCAACTAGCTTTCCAAATCAATGTTGTTGTTCACAATCAACAAATTCATCGAACTATCCTGGATGAGGGAGCCTCTACCTGTGTCATGTCTCTAGCCTGTTGGAAAGGCTTAAAATCACCTACCCTTAACAAATCCCCTAAGATGTTACGCACTTTCGATGGATGAGTTTTTCATCCTCACGGATTTTTACAATCCCTAGCTGTTCAATTGGGCAGCAAAACTGTTACCGTTGATGTCGAGGTGGTCGATGCTCCCCTTGATTACAAGCTATCACTTGGAAGAAGTTAGTTCTACGCGATGACTTCCATCGCCTCGTCGGTGTTTCTATGTGTAAAATTCCCCCATCAAGGTAAAATTGTCACCATCGATCAACTTGATTTCTATACACTCGACGCCCGCATCCCTGCCACCAACAACATTCCTTTTTTGGGAGACCACCCAGTTACGTATGAAAGCATTGGTGTTGGCTTATTGAAAGATTCTAGACTTATGGGTACTTTCCCTACACCACTTCCACCTACCACGCATCATATTGCTGCCGTCAATGTGATCTCGACTATGCCTTATCAATCCTTGGAATCATCTGATCCTTGGATTGTACCTAGTCCCCTGGAATTCGATGTGCTCGGTGACACTATGCCACTTAGCCCAGCCGAGGCCGCATACGTAGCTATTCAATCTGCCTCTACCTCTCCCAACAATTCACATTCATTGGCACCCGATGCTTACTCGGTGCCCTCGTGGTTGGATTCCCTATCATCGGCCGTTGATTACATTTCCCAAATTTTTCCTTCGGATGAATCTATTATGGAAATGCTTAGCATTGACGATTTTCCCTGGGATGATAATCACCATCGATCCTCTTTTCTTCCACCTTTGGAAGAAATTCAAGACATACGCTCTGTCTTCCCTCCCGATGTTACTGATGCTCCACAATCTCCTATCCTCACATAAGATACTCTCTCTGAGGAGAACATGGGTAACATCTCTACTATGATCATGATCGACATTTCARTCAAAGAAGGTGTCGTGGAAAACATTAATCTTGGTGCTAATTGCACRCTCGAYGAAGTGGTTTCTTACACTGCTTTGTTCAAGGAATTCCACGATGTCTTCGCATGGAGYTACGAGGAAATGCCAGGGATTGACCCTTCAATCRTCGTACACGAAATCAAGACTTACTCGGATGMAAAACCAGTTTGACAGAAACTCCGCCCAGTTCATCCCAAGAAAATTGTAGCTATAAAGGMAGAAGTTGAAAAACTTCTAAAATTTGGCTTTATCTATCCCATCCCTTTGACCGAATGGGTCTCCAACCTTGTTCYGGTTTCCAAAAAACAAGGGACCATCYGTGTTTACGTTGACTATCGAGATCTCAACAAAGCTTGTCCCAAGGAMAACTACCCTACACCTTTCATCGATCAAATCATTGACAATTGCGCAGGGAGCGTGATCTTCTCTTTCATGGATGGCTTTTCTGGATATAACCAGATTGAAATMTTACCTGCTGATCAACATAAGACCRCCTTTATCTGCCCATGGGGGACTTTCGCCTATCGAAAGTTACCRTTTGGCCTAAAAAAYGATGGTGCTACTTTCCAACGGGCCATGTCATATGCCTTTCACGATATCAAGMATATCGCATAGCCCTACCTCGAYGATTTACCTGCCCACTCATCCAATCGAGCCAATCACATCGACCACTTACGGGTGATTTTTCTTCGATGTCGGTTCTACCGTATTCGCTTGAACCCCCACAAGTGCATTTTCRCTGTCGAATMTRGCCGACTCCTCGATTTCATTGTCTCCAAAGATGGGATCCGAGTGGATCTCCTAAAGATCAAGGCCATTCTAGCCTTACCCCCACCTACCAACTTGACTCAACTCCAGAGTTTGCAAGGCAAAGCAAACTTTCTTCATCATTTCATCTGCAACTATGTCGAGATCACTAAAGGATTCATGCGGTTACTACAAAAGAACGTCCCTTTCATCTGGGATGACGATGCCCAACGGTCATTCGATGCTCTCAAGCACGCTTTGACCCACGCTCCTTTGTTACATCCTCTCGAATATAAAAAGGATTATATCCTTTACTTGGCCACTTCTACTTCCACCATTGCGATGGTGTTAGTCCAAGAAGACCCCAATGGCGAAGAGCATGTAGTTTATTATCTGAGCAAGAGTTTATCTGGACCCGAACTCAGATATTCGCATGTTGAGAAACTGGCTCTAGAAACCATCATCGTTGTACAAAGATTCCGCCACTACATCTTATTACGCACCACCACGGTGATTGCAGACTCCAACCCCATGTACCACGTCTTGACATGTCAAATACTTGGGGGAAAATATTCAAAATGGATCATTACTCTTCAAGAATTCGATCTTGAGTTTGCGAGGGCTAAAGCCAAAAAACCCCTGGTGTTTGCCGAGCTCATCTGTGCTCTCCCTTGTGCCGATGAAAACATTGAACCTAGAGATTCTCTCCCCAATGAATCTCTCTTCCTCATCAGCACCTCTGACCCTTGGTACGGAGACATTCTCCTCTACCTTCAAACCCAACGTTTTCAGCCCAACATCTCTCGTGAAGAGCGTCGACGCATCCGTCACCACTCTCGCCATTATCTCATCCTCAACGACACTTTGTATTGTCGTGGTATTGACACCATCCTTCAGTGATGTCTGATTCATGAAGAGGCTGAACACGTTTTGAACGATTTTCACCTTGGTGCCTGTGGCGATCAACTTTCTGGGATGGCCACAGCCCAAAAAATCCTACGTGCCGGCTACTTTTGGCCCTTGATTTTCAAAGATTGCATCGAGCCCATCAAAAAATGCCCACCCTGCCAAATCTTCAACAAGAAAGCATGCACCCACCCTACTGCGTTGCACCCCATTATTGCCATCGGCCCCTTTGCCAAATGGGGTATCGATTTCATGCAGTGTAAGCCTACCTCAGCCAAGGGGCACGGTTACATCGTCGTCGTCGTCGACTACTTCACCAAATGGGCTGAGGCTATGCCTACCTTCCTGAATGATGGCCATACTACAACTCTATTCCTCTTCAACCACATCATAACTCGTTTTGGTGTACCACGTGCCATTATCACCGACCATGGTGCACACTTCAAAAACCAGATGATGAGCGAGTTACATGTCAAATTTGGTTTTCGCCATGAAAACTCATCCCCCTACTACCCTCAAGTGAACGAACAAGTTGAGGCTATCAACAAAGTCCTAAAAACCATGATCCAATGCATGGTAGGGGAAAACAAGTTCTCGTGGCATTTACAACTGTTCTCCACTCTCTGGGCCTATCACACTTCTGTGAAAACATCAACTGGATTCAATCCTTTCCAGTTAGTCTATGACATTGAAGTCATCCTACCAATCGAGTGTGAGATTTCATCACTAAAACTGAAAGTAGAAATCCTGCCCCATACTTCTGCTGAAGAAGAACGATTCTTGTATCTATCCAAATTGGACGAAACACGTCGTGATGCTGCTCTTGTTAATGAGGTACATCAGAAATGAATTAAGAGTCAATATGACAAATCCGTCCACCATCGGACCTTCGCAGAAGGAGACTTAGTCCTCGTTTATGACCAAGCACACGATAAACTGGGAACAGGAAAGTTAGAACCTATGTGGCACGGTCCTTACATCGTGAAATGTGTCCTACATGGAGGTGCCTACGAACTAGTTGATCATGATGGAATTTCCCTGGGAGAGCCCCGAAATGGGATTTACCTTAAAAAGTACTATGCCTAGATCACCTAGCATCTGTACTTTGTACATTATTGTATTTTTAGTTTGGTGTGTCTTTTTCTTTTGCATGCTCGAGTCGTCACCTTTGCCACTCATGACTGTGCTTGTGTTTTCATGTGCAGATGATGTCTTCCTTTCCTATCTTTTTTGGGTTCACGGATGGCGCTAGTCGACACACCCAGAACATTGCTTCGGTAGCATGGGTTATTTACCAATTCGATGAGGTGGTGAGTTCAGAAGGTATCTGCTTAGGACCAGCAACCAACAATATGGCAGAATATCACGCTATCATTGGACTGTTGACCCAAGCCACCTCTCTAGGTATTTCTCAGATCATTATTTACTTAGACTCCCAACTCGTGGTCTATCAACTCAACCGTATCTATGCTATCCATAGTCCTATCCTGCTATGTCTCCACTTACAAGTTCGTCGTCTTGAATGAATGTTCGATTACATTGAATATAGACACATTCCAAGAGAACTTAATAGCATTTCAGATTCGTTAGCCAATTATCTCATGGATCGGTATCTTGCCCACACATAATATTCAAGGAAAGCAAAACTGTACATTACATGTAAATTAAAACACATCACAGACATCATCATGTACAAATCATTGGCACTGTAAAAACTTGAAAATGTATATATATATATATATATATATATATATATATATATATATATATATGGCGTGACTGAAATATTTGGATTACATCAAAAAAGTATGTAGAAGAGCAAAATATTGGTTCTTTCCACCCATACAACGTCGCCTGACAAGGCATACAAAAAGATGATCACCGAAGAGATTCTAATCTCCCTGCACTACATTGTGCTATGAGTAACACATCACCGCACGCACTACATGCCTCAATAGAGAATTGATATTCTTTGGTATTCCCACAGTGTGCCTCTGCAAATGTAAAGGCACATCTCCCCTCCGCAGAGGAGGGATGCCCATCGTAAGGCCTTGGAGGTTTCTTTCAACCTCCTGGAGACCCATCACTGGTACTACTGGATCCGCTACAACTAGGACGCCTCCACGACGTCCTGGTACCAGTATATCAGTAGGGCACACTGCACCCTTGTCTACATGTTGAAAAAAATACATCTGTTAAAATTCTTCTACATACCCAAAAAAAATATATACATCAAAAACTCTAAAAACAAAAAACTAGACAAGGTATGGCTCAGTCTCTTACCTGACTCATCCCAGTCTTCCCCTGTAGACAAAATCAATTCCATGCTCCCACAGAAGTCTACCTTGGCATAAGGGAAGTCCTCTATCCAGAGGTATTGTCGTCTCAACCAGGAAAAGAAACCGCCTATGAAATGGAACTCTGACTCTGATACTAGCTTTGGAGACAGACTAGTCCACCTCTCCATCCTAGGTTCATCCACTAATCGCACCGCCAGTGCTATCTGAGGCTGGATGTGGGGGATGCGCTCTAGAAAGAATGAGACCAAAAATGAGTCGTAACCAAACTGCTTCTGTCCAGTCCTGCACCGTGAAATCTGTTCCTTCACGTTTTGAAGGAACCCTGCACTTCAGTTGAACAGTGTTGGCTCCAAACACTGAACACTGTAAGCCACCTGTGATCTTGATGCCAAATTCACGCTCGTACTGCCGATCACGCTTGTGATAGAAAACAGTATAGACCGGAGGGGAAACTCTCAAATATCTTTGATAGGGATTCTACCCCCTACCAGTCTTGCTCCCAGGATACAGTGTCATGCCAGATACACGTCCACTTGCTCGGGTAATGCCCTCTGCCCAGTAAAAGATATGGGGACCCCTCTTTTCGAGAGGCCAGTCAGAAAGTACATGTCCTCTAACTCAATGGTTAAAAGCTGCGTGCCAATCCGGAATCCTCTCTCTGCAACATCCCATAGGCCAATCATATGCTCGAGCAATAAGATCTCTTTCTTCATCTTTTGCAACTTGAAGAATTTGAGCAAACCACAAGCTCGTAAGGTGGCCCATGTACGAGGACTCCGCAAGG
>JZKD02S1280529.1:0-12086 GCA_000966675.3 Picea glauca
GTTAAGAGGAAGCTATGGAGGATGCCTAGGATATATGTGAATAGGTTTATAAAATGAGTCACACTGAGAAGTCTCACAATGTGACATAACCACAAGAAGTCATCCAAATTGTAGCATCTCTCAGTAGTTTGGGGAAAGAAGAAAAACAACTAACATTGACGAATACTTTGATGAAGAAAACCATGGCGAAGGTTGGTCGATTAAGGAACCTCGAGAACCATGAAGGTGATTGTAAGAGAAAGTTGGAATCTTCACTTGCCATGGAGAAGGAAGAGGTAGGAGTTGAAGACCAACATCCAATAACAACTTGAAATTTTATAGGAAGGACATGGGGATATACGATTTCCAACTTATTGTAGAATGACTTGAGGAGTTGAAATGCACATCATGAAGCATAAGTCGAATACAATCTATTCAAATAGCCTTGGTGGAGACTATTGGGTACACTCTTCCTATTGAAAAAATAAGATGGAGACTTGCTTCTCGGAACAAGAAACATGTAGGGTGATTCCCAGTGGAGGTGTCATCGAAAGACTCAAGAAGGAAAGTTGTGAAATGATAGACGAGTTGAAAGATTCAAGGAGGGAAGTTGTGAAATGAAAGATGAGTTGTGGTGGTGACTTGTCAAATTGGGACAAGGGGCATGACCTTGTCCAGAATCAAAGGAGTTCGACTAAGTGGGATGAACATGTTGAGACGGTAGTGGGAGACTCAATAAGACCAATAAAGTTGAAATATTGAAGCCATCATGGATCAAGAGCATCCAACACTTGGGCACACTTTGTAGAAGTTCATGAGGAAAATTTATCTTAATGGTATAAGTTGAGGATGGAACATTAGTTGGGTGGTGACAATATCCGGAGATGGGGTAAAGACACCATAGAGATTGGCAGATGTTGTTGGGGCTAGAAACAACTTGGAGCAGGAGAGGATGTAATGTCTCCCACTACACTGATCGAGCACATGCTCTCCTTGGGCATAGTCGATGACTGATGGACGAGAAGCACAAGGAAGGAAGGAACAAAGTGGTTTGTGTATAAGAGGATCACCTTGGGTGCATGATGGTGATATGTGGCACCAAGGGGGCACACACCCTACTTGCCTTAGAATGATTGATGAAGACTTGGGTTGTGTTTGGGCAAGGGTGGGGCAACTTGGGAGCATGCGCAAAGAGTGAACCTGAACAACCCCATCCATAGACCCATAAGGAGTCACGATGATCGACAAAAGAGAGTGCACAAGGAAAGGGGCATGTGCCCAAAGAGGGTTGTTCCAAGAGGAAAATGGTTTATGACTGCACAGGCTTGGATGGGTGCAGAGTCCATTGAGGAGGCTCGGTCGAGTATGGGTTCACTAAGGGATGCAACACACCCAAGAGACATGACTTTTTACACAAATGACTCTTGGAGTCTATATTAAATCAAGGGCCCACCACCAAAGGAAGGCATGATAGAGCATTTTGGGAAAGAGATTTGGAGAGAAATTCTAAGGAGAGTTGACAAGATGAAGGGAAAGTAACCAAGAGTTGGATGCTTTGGGAGGTTTTGGGGAATTCTAGAAATGCAAGTTTGTTGAGGCATGTGTGAGGTAGAACCAAAATCTTTGTTAGCTTGGTGAAAGTCTGTGGTAACTAAGGAACAATAAGTATGGGGTTGTGGAAAATTTTGAGGTGCACCCCAGGTGGTTGGGGAGACGATTGTGACATGGTGTGATGTATCTATTCTTGAGTGTCTTGTGAGACGTGTTCACAATAACAAAGACTTAGTAAGGTGTTATGCATGGTTTGTTCCCCCTACTCTATTTAAGTGTGTCTTAGTTTGTTCCATATTTATTCTCTTGGATTCTCATATTCATGGATACATGCTTAATACTTGTTAAACTCTGTTGACAATTGTCTAAGTAAAGAAGAGTTTCACTAAAATAGGTGTGTGACTAACAATAGGTAGTATGGATACCCTCTAGGTGAGAAAGCAACCAAGTAAAAACCTTTGTGGTGGGGCATGCACTTAGTAGGTGAACAATGGCAAGATCTCATGGCACGAACCGTTACAAAGTTTCTCATTGGATTTCATTTTCTATCTTGAAAGCAATCTTCCTTCAGTTATAACAAAAACTTTATTAAAATTCTATATTTTCACTTATAACAAAAACTTTATTAAAATTTTATATTTCCTTCAAACTTATAGTGAATGTGAAATTGTAAATTCTTCAAATACAAATCCTTTTTAATATTTAATCTTACGAAATGCAATGTACCATTCCAAACCAAAAACTAAAACCCACTCTATAGATAGTAGATTCATGCTCCCCAGGTCTGTGATACTTCGTATATCTTTTGAAATCGTGGATCAGGATTTGTCCTCTTATGTTCTCTATATCAAGTTCTTTCATCCACATTTATTTTCACACAACGTATCTTCACATTAAAATCCCGCCAAAACTTTGGAAAATGTACATAAAATAAATTATCCGCTTGTGAAAACTTTGAAAAATAAGTTATCCGCTTGTTTGAAATTGTAAAATAACGATGAACTATGAAAATATTTTCCTGGTGAGTGTAGATAAAAGGACATAGCGGTCATTGCCGCTAAATCTGTATTAATGTTTGCTGTTTCACCCTACAAAAATACAGAATGAAACGACACAAGGAAGAAGGCTGGATTCTTCAGCTAAATCTGACCCTACTTTGATGGACTCCCGAAAGACGTAAACAGATCTATAATGTTTCTAAAATATTAAACACTTAAAGAAACGCCGCGAAGCGCGTTTTCTTCCTTGATCCCTTTCGCCAGACCCTGATCCGAAGACGTTGTTTGTAGATTTTGTCACAACTTTAGGTATTGTATTTCAATAATTGAACGCCTATGGCCCAGATCTGGTTTACCTGAGCCTGGTTCAAGACTCCTCCAGAGCTCGGTTCAATGAAAATAATAATAATAAGAGTAGTATATTAGATTTTTTTATTTTTTTTCACTAGAATTCAGCTATATATTATATATATTGTTGGTAAATTGCAATCGGGTTATATATATGGTTGGTGAATTGCAATTTTCATTATTTGAATTGCAGTTTTAATATAAAAATGGATCAGTACCTTGAAAAATCTATCTATATTTACAATCTCAATAATTATATCTACAATTCTATCCATTATTTCAAATTCAGAACCCTAACGGTATAATCTGAATAATTGATATCTAGAACTCCATCCATTATTTCAAATTAGAATTCCATCCATTATTTCAAATTCAAGACCTGATATCTAGAATTCCATTCATTATTAGAAATTCAAGAACAGTTCCTGAACAAAATTGATCAGAAAACGCAGCCCCCAAAAATAAAAAAATATAATATTTATGTTTAATATGAAGCCCTGGCCCATGGAACGCTAATTACCAGCTTCCAGCCAGCTTGAAGTCGAGCGAAAATTGGATACCCTATTAATGTTCACCCTCGCTTGAATCGAATTCTTCACTGAGGGTTAGCTGAAGCTTCGCAAACGTGAAATGTACAATTGTCTCGTAGTCAGGCTTCCACGGCGAAGACGACGTTCAGCTTCAAGGTAATTTCTCTAATGACTTGATCAATCCGGGAACCCTAGTTCATATCCTCGTTCACCTTATAACCCAAAATCGTTAGTTCATGACAACGCCCAATACCGACTATACAGCAATATTTTTCAAAATGACCATTTTGGTTCTGATCCACGTGGGGAATTCTTAGTCAGTTGCAGGTCTGCTTGATGCACAGATTTTGATCCGAATAACAACGCGTCAAACCTTCTTTCAGTACGTACCCATCAACGGGCTGATACCATACTACTTCAGCTGTGCAACGCCTTCAGCAATCCCAAAACTAAGTGCTTCTTGTCCTAACTGTACAGCAATTTTTTTATTGACACATCTTAATTTTTTCGGCTCACCGTCATTTTGATTTCAAACTCGTAAACATAATCGCTGATCATATTCCATATTATTTGGTGTACAATTCATTTTTTCACTATGATTTTGGCTAATAAATTGGAAAAGACGAGGACAACTCAAAAGACAAATAAATCCCCTTCGCTCGCTCGCTAATAAACTCAACGAAAAAATTATATGAAATGGTAAGGTAGATCCTTAGAGATTTGATGCAATTTCAATGTTTCGTGGAGTTGAGAGTAGTTAAAAATTTAAAATTGTTCTTTAGTGTACAAAGACCTATGTTCATGGTTGCAAGGCCTCTAATATACCAACTAAAGTTTGTATTCTTTGTTTTTCTATAGAATGTAAGGATGGGTATGTTGGTTCACTCCCAGGCTTGAGTGTTTGGTTGTCTTATGTAGAGACCTCATTCCTTTGAAAGATCTACAAAGCGTCTTTTGACTTTATTCTTAGTCTAATCTCCAAACAACAATTACCTAACCATGTTAAACAATTAATCTCCTATTTCTTAGTTAAAAAATGTAATTGACTAAAAACACTCAAAGGATTCTTTGAGATGAACAAGGGTGATACACCATCATAAATATATATGTTATCAATTTTGAATCTAGTAACTAGATACCAATGTTGTTTATATAAGTAATTTTATGGATCACTCCCATAATGACGAACACACATATTTCTCATTGTTATTAAAGAATAAAGGTGTTAGCTTTGTTTATAGAAACCAATGTTGTTTACATAAGTAGTTTTATGGAGCACTCCCGTAATGAAGAACATGCATATTTTACACTGTTATTAAAGAATAGAGGTGTTATCTTTGTTTATAAATGCAATATCAACTAACCAGATTTATTACAACACTCCGGAACTCTTGATACTGGCTCAAGAATATTCACCTTTCCATGTAAAATTCAATACAATGACAATGGTTATAATATCATGTTTTGTTGTGTATTGTGGTTGTCACCATTAGATCATGAATGTGAGAAGGAATGGCTTTGGAAATTTAAGAACAACACACAATATGAATAGCTGTAATAATATTAAAGACACTGCTTAGATAGCATACAACTCTAGCATAGTGGCGACATTTTAGTTCTTTTCTTCTAGGGATGCTGCCTTCAACCACAAAATCCATATCCAAAGAGGTTGTGTTTCTGTGTGTTGAACCAACCCTCAGCTCACTTTTGGTTTTTGGAGAAAACAAGAGAGTGTCGAGCTGAAGAAGGAACTATGGCCTCTTTTACATAGTTTAGTAATCTTCATTAATTGGCGAATTAACTATAGAATCAACCAGTCGGTGTAGTTTAGATCCATTTCTAAAACCTTCTCATTGCGAATTTTTTTTTGTCTCTAAAATATGAAGAAGGAAACCAATTTGGATCATTGTACCTTTGTTTGATTCTCTAGAATGTGGCTTCGAATCGACTCCTGGATATAGGCTTTAGCTATGGCTATGATTACTAGCTCTGGTTCTGGTTCTGGCTATGTCTTTAACTGTCGTCTCATTCATTCTGGAAATGCAGATGTCTATTCAACTTTGTTTTGAGAAATCTATCTGGAAATGCAGATGTCTATTCAACTTTGTTTTGAGAAATCTATAGATATGAACTCTACAATCAACATTCATTCCTATCTCTCTCAGTATTGGAAATGGTTCATCTTAGTAGTCAATGAAGCTAAGTCCAATGTTGTTTTATGTTCAAACCCCAACACACTATGCCATCACATAAAAATTCTACAAGGAAAGTGTGGTTTGGGTTCTCCTACTAGGATAGGTTTTGTCTTGGTGTGTAAACAACCCTCTTGTTCTTTCACATGCTTAAAATCATGTCATAGAGTTCTTAAGAACTCCCCCAAGTCCATTGACCTCCATGCACCAATCATTGGCACATCTTCAATAATGGGTTCTTCTGATGCAATATCGAAAACAACAATTGGATTGTGACTTTGAGTAATTGGATGGTGACTTCACTTTAAGTAATTGGTTTTTTCTACCACTGTAATTTGAGTGGATTGAAAACATCATCTAGTTGTTCATCTGGTTGGTGTCACGAACCTCCTTTGCTTCTATAGCTCCTTGTATATATTCTACTCCTTGGATTGGAGATGTAAGATACTTCTTATATTCTTCAATCTTTAGTATCCACTTTTTTTTATTGGTTGGGAAATTTTTTGAGTGAAGTTATGGGTGAAGTCACCATCACTTTTTTGTGACTTTTCTTCCCAATGGCCACTCAAATCACAGTGGTAGAAAAATTTATTGACATTGTTGTATGGACTATTTAACATGCTCCTTTTCTCCCTATGCCTATGAATTCACTATTGGTTTGGGAACATATTCTTTTCATTCCTCCTCTAAAGAAATATTGCTTTTGGCATGTGGCTTTTCTTTCCCAACAAGATACCAAGTGATGGATTTATTTCCATGGAATGAACATACCTATGAGTAAAAATAGTTAGGAGTTCTATGGGATTTGTCTTGCACCAATGACAACCCATATTTCTTCTTTTATGATCTACATGTTGTTTCTTTTGAGTGCAAATGTAGGATGAGTCTTTAAAATCCTTTCATCACCATCCTTCTTCAATCTACCACAAGAAGGATAAGGTGGTAGTGGGATGCTACCTTCATGTATTTCTACTCTTTCTTATGATGAGTAGGATGACTCTTTCATCTCTTTCTCCTTCACAACAATGGTCTTCATGGTCTTGGGATTTTTCCCTTAGCAAAAAAACCTAGGTCTTCATGATTGAACCTCTATTCAACTATAATGGGGCTTCATACTCACTTCCTTCTCTTTCCTATCCATTCTCCATTATTGCCCATGTTCATTAACAATTTTGATCCCATGTCTTTGGTATGCTTTTCACATTCACCCTACGAAAGGTGAACTTGCCATATTTGTCTTGGTCATGGTGCTAGATTTAGTAGTGGCAATGGAAGGTGGCTTTTCTTCTCTATGCTATTAATAGTGGCAATGGAAGGCGGCTTTTCTTCTCTATGCTCTTGGAAACTTGCTCATAATTTTTCCAATGCCTTCTCCTTCTTTTCCAACTCTTTTTGCACCTAAGTCCTCATCCAAGTGAGCATGTCCTCTTACCATCTATCCATTTGGATGACCTTATCTCTCAAGTGAAAAATCTAAAATTATTTTCTCAATCTTCCATAACCATAGTGAGGGAGTCTTGTCATTCAAAAAAATTATTTTATAGAAATGAAAGAAGTTTGGAAGAGGTCTCAAGGTTCTTCTCCATATTTTCCATCCTATGGTTAAGCCTCTAGACATGTTCCTTCAAGAGCTAGTTATTTGATTGAATTTCAACATTAATTCCCATTAAGTCTTCCAAGCATTATTTGTTTTCTTTACCCATGTTAGTTCTATAAGGTTTTCTTCAAAGTACTAGGAGTTGCACCATGGTGAAGGATTCAAGTGCTCTGATACATGGGCAATTCACCTTGTTGACAAATATCTTATCACATTCATTCATAAAGAGAGGTTTAAAATTGCGAAACATAAAATCCATGTATTGTAGGTATTGGAGGCGGGATAGAGATCATGGACGGGTTTATAGGTATTTGGGGGTATATAGTATTTTTTTTTTTAATATAATGATGTATTGGGAGGGGGTTTCAACAAAATTATTTATGGAGGTGTTTATCGATATCTAATTAACTTAGGGGTATTCTTTAATATCCCATGAATTTGTGTGATGTCACAGGTTCAAACCCATTCTCTGATACTGATATGATATATAAAAGATATGATTTGTAAATGAGGGACTTATATCCCTCTCGCTTAACCAACAAAAATCCTCTATGAAAGTTAAAATATGTTCTATTGAAGGCCTCTTTTATTTTGATGGATACAAGGCCTATAATATGCTAACCATAATGAGAAGTAGGTCTCTAACTCAAAATGATGTGGAGTGGTCTACTTTTATAATTGATTTACACAACTTCTGATCTCAATGAAATTCTTAGTGCACTTCCCAACTCCTTGTTCTTAAATTGTATGTAAGGATGGGTTTGTGAGTTGATGCCAACGCTTGAGTGTTTGGTTGTCCTATGTGAGACCTTTGTCCTTTGAAAGACTAAAAGGTGTCTATTCTTAGTATGGCCTACAAACAAAAAATAGCTAACAATGCCAAGCAATCGACCCATGTTGCTTAGTTAAAAAGTGTAATTGATTGAACACACCGAAAGGGTTTTTTAAAATGGATAAAAGCCAATACATCGTCATAAATCCATGCATTATCAATGAATAAAATGTGTATTTATTAATTCTATTGATCTGTAATACTGCAGATAAATCCAAAGACCATTTACAGAGAAAGACAAAAACAACACAAGAAATGACTAAGAAAAATGAACCATTTGTATTATTTAGTAGAATAGGAAGCCTTTATATAATATAGGTTGAACATACAATGGTTCTGATTAAAAGTGGACCAATTAAAACTAACCAACAACTAGAAAAGGTCACAAACCCTAAAACTATCTTAGCTGACCAGTTTTTTTCCTTGGGACTTGTTCCCAACCTCCCAGGTAGAGATGCACTCCATCTGTCCTTTACAGTGAAGTTCATTGCATCTCGAAGGAGGTGAACCTTTATGGTAGTTCCATGCAACTATACCATGAGATCTGTGCTCTCCTCCTTGGGGAGTGTGCCTTCCATCCATCACAATTCCTCCCTGTTTAAGCCTAGAAGTGTCCCAACTTCCACGAGCAACTACGAAAACTACTGAGACATGGCAGACTATGATAGCCATTTAGATTGGGCTAGAAGCCGACCCTTGTGACCCACTAGAAAGGAAGTGTATTTTTGAGTGCCAGTAGTGGTGGTGTATGTATCCAACACTGTGTCATGAAGGAGAGGTGGTTAGAAATATGGAACCAACTCAGAGGGGTGCGAGATTGTGACTTCTTCTTCCAGAAGAGGAGGCTCATAGCATTTGCGATTGTTCACATTTACCACATGTTGAATACCCAACTGTGGTGGAAATTTGAGGTGATAAGCATTGTCTCCAACTTGTTCCAGAATGGTTTAAGGACCATAGTGGAGGGGTTTCATCTTGTGATAATGCTAAGACTAAAAGTGTTGGCACTCTATATGAAACCAGACATTGTCACCAGGGGAAAAAGAGAGTGGCTTCCTGTGAACATCGTGAGAAGAAATATAATGTTGTTGGGAAGCTTGTAAAGCCTCAAAAACATGATCTTGTTTATGATCCAAGGTTTGGAAAAAGGACAAGGAAGAGGTTTTCTTTTTGTTGTTGTTGAAGAGTACCAGAAGGTTGGAGTTGTAAAGGAAACTCATAGGGGGCAGTAGGTTGATACCCAAATAATATTCGAAAGGGGACAAGCCAATAGAAACATGAACTTCCCTATTATAATTTTGATGGACATTGTGGAGGGTGACATCCCACTATTTAGATTTTGTAAATTGAATGCG
Source organism: Picea glauca (assembly GCA_000966675.3). Lineage (NCBI taxonomy): Eukaryota > Viridiplantae > Streptophyta > Pinopsida > Pinales > Pinaceae > Picea > Picea glauca. Next base: position 9,383 of record JZKD02S1280529.1, read on the forward strand.
TAGGGCATGGAATAGGCTACAGTTTACAACTTCAATTTTTTCGGATGGAAATAAGTGGAGTATTTGAGGTGACACCCCAAGAGAGACTGAGGAAACAAAAATCACAATCAGAGATAATGTTGGAGGGGATACCAAAATGAGTCCACACATGAGTGAAAAAGAGATCCACAATTTGAGCAGCAATAGTAGTCTTAGTGCAAAGGACAAAAATGTCCATTTTGGAGAAGAGACACACAACCACCCAAATGGCATCATGATGATGAAAGGTCATTGGAAGGCCAATGATGAAGTCCATAGAGGTAGATTCCCAGGGACGAGAGGGAATAGGCAAGGGTTGATACAGGCCATAATTGTGGTTACTCAACTTATGTCAACTGCAAAAGGTACAAGGTTGGATAAATTTCTCAACTTGGTGTTGTAAAGCAGACCAAAAGAAGTGATGTTGAATATGTTGAGTAGTTTTGAATGTGACGAAGTGCCCATCATAAGAGAAGGTGTGGGATTCGTGAATGAGAATAAGGTGATCATCAGTAGTAGGAACACATAGCTTGTTAAGATTATACAACCAACTATCCTGAATGTGGTAGTATAGGAAAGGGGTTTGGCTAATGACAATAGGTTGTTGCAAAGTAGTCCAGATGGTATTAAAGAAAGGGTGAGAGGCATAAAAAGGATTTCAATATTCATAAGAAGCACAATGAACATACAATATTTGAAGTATCTGAGGAGTGGGTTGGCTAAGAAGATAAACCATATGATTGGTGATCCCTTTATTATATTTTATGACCAAGTGGAACTACTATAGATAAGTAGCACACTTCAAGTGACGTTGTTCCTGGATCTTAGATTGGGAATTAATAAAAAACAAAGGATGATGATCAGTATGAAGAATGGTCTCCTTAACCAATATATAGTGGTGCCATTGTTTTAAGTCTTGGACCAATACATAAAGTTCCTTAGCATAGGTAATGTAGTGTTGTTTGGCTTGAAACAATGTCCTAGAATGATACGAAATGGGATTCCCTTCATGTTTAAGAACTGCACCAATCTCATGTTAAGAGAAACCAGTCTCAATTTCAAAAGGTTGTTGAAAATCAGGAAATGGAGGACATGTGTTGAAAAAAGGGCCTCTTTAAGGCATTGGAACTGCCCCTAAGCCACCGGAGTCCAAAGAAAAGTGGTACAATTAGAAAAATTATGAAGGGGGTTGGCCAAATGAGAGAAGTGAGGAATGAATTTCCTATAAAAATTGATTCCACCAAGAAAATATTTAAGGACCAATGCAGAATGAGGACCAGGCCATTGTGTTAGAGCTTGAACTTTAGAAGAATCAAGAAGAACACCTTCTGTATTGATGAAAAATCCCAAATAAGAGACAAAATTCTGGCCAAAGGGCGAATTGCATTCTTTGACCTGAAGGTGATGGGTATGCAACAATTGGAGTATGTTGCACACATGTTGTAAATGTTCCTCCCAAGTATTACTAAAGACTAGAATGTCATCCAAATAGATGACCACAATGCATCCCAACAAAGGATGAAATATATCATTGATGAGCCTCTGGAATGTGGCAGGGGAATTCGTCACGCCAAAAGGCATCACCGTCCATTCATAGAGACCAAATCTAGTTTCCAAGTGTTAGTAGTAGCCATATGCACTTTGTAAATTACTTTTCCCCTTTTTGTTGATCAAGAAAGTCTTCGATATGAGGGAGAAGATAGTGGTTTTTGACAGTAATCTTGTTTAGAGTGGTAATCGATGAATAAACACCACTCACCACTCTCCTTTTTGGGAATAATGAAGGCATGGGATGTACAAGGAGAGAAGTTGGGTTGGATATGGCCAACATTGAGAAGTTGTTGGAGTTGGCGTTCAATTTACCTAGCCTCATGGGGATCCAAATGGTATGAAGGGGAATTAGGAAGAGTAGCACCACGAATGGGGTCGATATAATGCTCAATAGGGAGATGAGGTGGAAGGCCTTTCGGAGGGGAAAGGACATTAGAAAATTTAGAGAGAACAATTGATAGATTAGGTGCAATGGAATAAAGTGTCTTCTCTAGCTTAATAGGGTGCACCAATCATAAGGATACGGATTTATTGAGGTTTACTTGGAAGACGATAGCTTGGCCAGCAAGCAGAGGAAGAGATTTTAGGGATGAAGAGGTAAGAACATAAGTTCGACCATATTGTTTGAGATGATACTTTTGGGTGCGAGCATGACAAATCGTATCATGTTGTTCCTGGTATGGGATGCCCAAAATAAGATCCACACAATCCAACAGAGACACATCACAAAGGATAGACTCATGGAATGGTCCAATGGAAAAGGTGACGACACAACATTCTATTACCATGAGACAATATCATCCTTATGAATCCATCGTAATTGATAAGGAGAGGTATGAGCGGTGGTTGGTAGGTTTAATGGGTTTACAAAATCTTTCGCTACTAAATTCTTCTGGCTACCATTATCATTAATGAGCATAGCAAGAGACTGCTTGATTTGGAAATTGTGAGTGAAGAGAGGGGAAAAAAAGGTAGAATTAGAAACAATAGCCATTGAAATAAAAGATATGTCTACAGTCGTGGGATATTCTAAAGAGATTGTCTCATAAGTAGGGGGCGCTGAAAATAAAGACTTGAGAGTATCAACAAAAAGAGTTTTGGTAGTATATGGATTATGTAGGACATGATAATCATC
>JZKD02S1280540.1:0-12086 GCA_000966675.3 Picea glauca
TTTTTTTAAGATATACTAGTATTTGTCTGCTATGGAATTTTTCCATACTTTTTCACCCATATCTTCTTCATGGCAGGGAGTCTCAGAATCAATGAAGTGGTTCATGGCTGAAGGATAGCTTGAAAAATACATTTTTTCTTTCTTGGGATGTCCCTTGAAGGACTTGTATGTTCCTCTACCTCCTGTAGATTTTTTTTGACTCTAGACAGGCCTTTTATTCCTTACTACAATATCTTTGGGCATATCAACTGGAGTAGTTGAACCGGATGGAATATTGTCTGTCTCCCTCTGAACTAATGAAGGGGGAGAAGGTATCGTCTATTCCTTTTATTTTATTTTTAATCTCTCTTGACTCAAGTAACTCTCTATGAAGTCAGAAAGATGAAAGTATTCTTTGAACAACACAATAATCAATCAATAAGGTTTGGACTCCCATACCAGGAAAAATTGGCCAAGTCATGAGGGCTCCCACATTGGATATAATACCCTTCACTTATTAAGAAAGCAATAAACTATAAAATTAATGATAAACTAATTTACCTGGATATGTAGTCATGCTCAACTCTATGTTTTTTCTTTAGAGGAAATACTTCTCCTCTCTCTTATCTTCATTATTTTGGGTTGGGTCTGGATCAATGTCAGCGGTGGAAGCATATTGTCTTCCTTTCTTCCTGGTTGGACAATTTCTTGCATAGTGCCCATATTGTCACATATGAAGCATTGAATTTCTTAAACATCTCTTCTCTGATTGTGACCTAGGGCTAATGGAGACTTTGCATCTCTGAATGTTTGTCTGAAGTTTCTTTTGAATCTTCCTCCTTTCTTTGTATTAAGTGCAAGAGCAAGTTTGTCATCAGGGATGTCTTCCACTCCTCTATTTATAATTCTAAGTTCTTCTTGAGTACAGTCTATCCACAGACGATCAAAAGTTGGTAACTTTTCTCTTCCATTGATGCTTTGAAGAAAATGCTCCCAATGTTTTGGAAGATTGTTGAGAGTAGATAAGACACGTTCTTTGTCGGACATGATTTCTCCAATGGCTACTATTTTCTCTTTAATCTATGATATCTTCATAAAGAAGGTAGAAACTGTATCACCTTTTGTCATCTTAGTAATTTGAAGTTGGCCCTTTAAGGTAAGAGCTCTGAGGGTGTTGTCACTTTCAAACATTTTTTTTAATGCTTCATAAATTTCATAAGTTTTCTTTAGGTTGGCAATACGAGGTAGGAGATGATCTCTTACTGAGTAAATGATTATTTTTCTTGCCTTGACATATGCTTCCTTTCTTATATTCTTCTCTTCATCGGTAGTTGTATTTGGTAAAGTTTTTGTTACCACATCCAAAAGGTAATATTCTTCAAGGGTGACCTGAAGCCTTGACTTCCAGGAGATGAAGTTGTTTGTTCCATCAAGCCTATCTTCTACTAAAGTTTTGTTCTTCATTTTTTTGGATTTCTTCTCAAACTCTCGCCAACTAGACTTAGAAAACCTAATGGTTTTATTGGGATTACGACTTCCAAAAATCAACTTTGAGAGTGTCACATGAATGGTTTTTGAGTTGAAACATTTCTTCAGGAAGTTGCATAAACCCTAAGAACAAGATTCTATAGAAATATTTGGCACCCTAGAAACCCTAGGGCCAAAAATTCAAAATCTTTGGAAATTCACTTTGAATATCTCTGGAGATGCATTGAGGAAGTTCGTACAACTTGATATAAGTTTTATCTCCAAAATCCACTTGTAAGGTGTTGAAAATTCCAATCAAGTGAGGGTCATACAGATTTTTGCAGAAACCCTAGAGGCCGTACAAAACTACAAAAGAAGGACACAAGAAGAAACACCATGCACAAGTACACAAGAAGTATCCTGGGAAACCATTCTCAACAAGGGAAGAAAACAAGACCAATTCTTTGATATATTATTGAAGAGAAATACCTCCACCAACAAGAAAACCTAGCACACAAAAGGGTTATGAAAATCCCTAGAAGACTAGCGCCCAAGAGAGGTGCACACTTTTCCCAAGAAGATGTACTTGCTGAAATTTCCAAACTCACACAAAAGATATGATTCCTCAATGGGGAATTTACCTTTAATTGTATTAGACTGAATCTGCCAACTGAAGTGTTTATTGACACAACATGACCAACCTCTCTAACTCAAAATATAATTAATAATAACCGAATTAATTATCTTTTACATTAATTACATATTACATTAAGGTGGGGCCGACATGTACCCTTTACATTACAATTAGGGTTACAGGTAAGTCTGAATCTTGAACAATATAGCAAGGTATCTCATACACCCACTAGTGCTCAGCCACTAGGGGCACATCCATAGGGATGTCCATATCTCTATATCACTACGTCTCACAGGAGAACCACACTCACTAGTGCTCAACCACTAGGATCACGTTCACCTGTGCTCATCCACATGCACGTCCAACTCAACAGATCTTCTTTCCCACTACATTACACAGGAGAGTCATCTAAAGTTCATAATCTCAACTCTCTGCTTAGAGGAGGATAATACATCATCTTCATCTCTGTCTCACAACGATGCACCCAACTCATGGGAATTCACACATTCACCTTGTGCTCAACCACATGCATTTCCAACTCAACAGATCTCCTTTCTCACTGCGTTACATAGGAGAATCATATGGATTTATTATCAACTCTATGTAAGGAGGAGGCCATCACTACGTTCCAGCTCTGTCTCAAATAAGAACCACACACCCAACTCATGGGCTCTCTCTCAGATCGACTCAATCATTATGTGTCCTGGAGGATGTCTCACGTAGTTGTAATCATCAATAGATAGGACAATGGGAGGAATATAGACGAAAATGTTAAATATGGAAAAGAATGGTACACTACCCCTATCAAGGCCTCTTAGTGGTACCCCTGCTCCCCAAGAGTGAAAACACTTAACTAGGATATATAGAATGGCCACCAAGGTGAAATGAGGCAAAAAACATAATTTTCAAGCATCATGATCTATTATCTAACTTCAACTCATGATCCTCACTTAAATTCCTAATGCATTAAATGTGACACTTTGTATAAAATAATGACTAATGTACCTCATGTGTGTTGGACCACCATCATCGAATGAACCTACTGATCAAGTGAATGAGCTGAGAAATGATGAGGGGGGAGGCATTTGATGGGTTCATGTCTGTGGAGAATGTTGATCATCATCTCTGAGATCACTGTCTGCAATGTGGATAATGAAAAATGATCATGTCTAGTTACCTCTATGTGAGAGGGGATAACACGCTCTAAATATTTAATATTGGTTTCATCTATAGTTAAACTACACGAAAAACTAATTTTCAAGAGAGAGTGTGCAATTTTCCACTAATCATACCATAATCATAAGGTACATGTTATCCCCTAGCTTAGGGATAACTAACGAGATCACGTCTTGAGGCCTATGGGTCTTAGACATGGAGTACCGAGAGCCAAGAGAATTGAGCATGGCCCTAGAGGGCCCCTCTTTTCTTCAGTTCAATTCACTTATCACCAACAACAATATCCATCCCACCAGCCTGGTCCTGAAGTAGCGGTGAGTCTTGCTCCATGAGGTAATGAGTCTGGGTATCATGGTATGTCTCACTCTAATTTTTGAAGCACTTGAATATGTTGTATTGAATCCTTCTTCAATTTCATGACATTTTCTTGGAAATTATAATATTTGCCTCGTTCATACTTGGAGGGGTGACATGGTGCCCTAGTAAGTTGATTTCCCTTTAGGATGGGTTGCTACTAGGTGGATCTATGAAAATTCATCGTCTTCTCTCTCCATACTTACCATTTTCCATATTTATTCCTTTCATCTCCCCTATCCTTGTTTGGGCATTGGGATTGTCTACACTAGGAAGGGTTGTACCTTACCTCATGGGAAGAAGGGGCTAAAGGCCCAGAGGGTAAAATAGCTGGCAAGAGTTAAAATCCAATGTTGAAACCTTCAAGATGCTTCATCCAGGGACCCATAAGATAACATAAACACTCAAGGTACTAGTTGATGGATAGGAGGTCTCATCATGAGCTGACCTATTATGACCATGGGCATGTAGCGGTATGACACTACCACCCATCTGGTCACCAAGCCAGGGTAGTGGCTCTTGGTGGCATAGCTAAGAGAAATGGAGTCTCATCACTATCCAACCTTATCATTTATGTGAAATGTTTTTGGATAACGTTGTTACCTCTGTTCATCAAGCCATGACAATGGCCCTCAACTATTTCCTTGAAACACAAGAAAAAAATATCAAAAGAAATAAAGCTAAGAGTAAAAGGCAATGAATCGGCTAGATTTTTTTTTTATTTATGACAAGGTGCAGCTTGCCCTCCACAAAGGAACCCACATGTAAGACTCTACATTTCCCTGTTATCACATGCACCCCATGCCCAAATATTTACCCCATGCTACCTCATACACTTACATGACTTGGACTAGATCCCACCTGGAAAACACCCCAAAATTAAGAGAGGTTAGCCCAATAGGACACCTTGAGACCTTCTCCAAACCTAACTTGTCAAATTGCATAACATCTTTAAGCATTTTTCTGGGTTAAGGGGGGTTCGATGCACATGTTTGGGTAATTTAATTATTGGATGTGATTTACATGCCATGATCCATGTGACTTATGAACCTATGGGGGTCATACTTGTTGTTGTTGCAGGACCTTGCTCGATGGATAGGTACACATGAGAGAATGACTATCTCGGACCTTCATGGGGGCTTAAATCCTATAGATGGATGATGAAACCCCAGCTAGGGGTAAGAAGAGATTTGAAAACTTGCACCGAGAGAAAGAAGGGCGTTGCCTTTGGAGGAACCCTAGCATACCTAGACCCAGGGGATATTGCTCTTCCCACATGGAAGTTAACCCTTGTGGGCCCTAGATGTCACCATGATATCCCTAGACGTCATCCAGAGCTATGGTTTTCATCTTTGGAGGCATTTGTGAGCCTTGTGGCACGTGTGGGTATCATTTTGGGCCTTTGGAGGCCAAGCATTCCACTTTCAATGCTCAACATTCCACATATGGGGATCAAATCCACCCTAGAGGGGAATGATGTCACCCTTGGAGGATTTTCTAGATGCAGATTTATTTTAATTATGTCTAAATTGAATTTTTGTTGTAAAATGGCCAGGTCGACATTGTTTTTGACCTAAAAGTGAATTAAAGGTCATAATTTTGTATAAATAAACATAAAGTAGTCTCATTTTTACATCACAACTTGTCATTGGAGACAAGAGGTCTGAAATTTGTGCCCTATTGGGGTCATTGGTTGAAATAGTGAGGCTCCACTCTTGTTTAAGGCTTGTATTTTCAACTTGGATCATTTTTTGGAGTTTTATGGTGATCTTGCATGGTATACTCATGATTATTCTTGGTGCAAGTAAGTAGAATATTCATTTTGTCATCTATTGAATGGTTCATTGTATGGTTTTATTTGCTCATACAAGATTATGAAATTGCATGGTGTATTTAGTGCTTGAAGTAAGAAACTTAAGTTGCTACTTTCTTACTTTTTATTTGCCAAACTTTTCAATAAATTGATCTGGTAACTAGTGAAACCCTAGAGCCCTAAATTGCTAGAACTCTAAGGGTTTGCATTTGGTTATTGTTACATAAGTTCTACTCCATAAAAAGGATAAGGAGAGCAAGGCGCTAAAGCCTAGAAGTGACTACACCCTATCACTTTGTCTTATGATGTCAAAATCTAGGAGGACTTTTGTTACTACTCCTAGAATTTTTCCCTCTTAGACTTTTGTGTATCATCATTAATTTGCAGCCTTAGAAGAAGCCTCCTTCATTGAATTATTTTACCCTTGAAAGGCACTAGTCCTCTTCTCTTACTTCTTGACAAGACTACCAACCTCAACTCAAATTATTCCACTTGATACTCTACTAATTTATTGTCCTAGTATAGATTAATAACCACTAAGTTTGTTGTTGCTAATATCACTATTATAGCCTCTTCTTAGAAATCTTATCAATCCTATTAACTAAGTAAACTAACCCAAAAATTTCACAAGCCAGAGCACTATCACTTTGAGGTTTTAAACTATCCTTTCTACTATTCTAAAGGTGCATTTATGAAGTTGTTATAAATCACTTTGTTGGTGTTGTAACTATTGCTACAACCACATTTTGCAGCCCTTATCAGCCCATGCTAACAACAAAACTGCCTAGAAACTTGTGCTAGGCAAATTTCTATCATTAAGTGCTAAAAGTGTGTGTTATTGCCTTATAAAAGTACTTTTTTTGAAGTAGTTTACTGATGTCATAGCTATTAAATTTTTGTTGTTATAAACACTTTGACAACCCCTTTTTTAAGTCATTTATTGACTTGTATTAATCTTGAAAATTGTGAGTGACAAAGCATTATCAAGTTTGCAAGACCCTTGTATCTTTTTCTTGTCATCATAAATTTCAACTTTCAGGATACATTGTTGCTACTGTAATATCATCTTTATTGTATAATAACTTGTTCTGGCAGCACATAATTTGTTTACGAATTCATTGATTATAATTGTTTCTACTAATGTTTGATGTTTCATTGGTAAAGGGTAGGTACATCTCCCTTGGAGTGAGGTTTTACTCCTCCTAAAGAGAAAAAGGTACCCTATCGGGGTGACAATGATAGGGTTACCTCTGTGTTATGTCAATCTAAGCCTACTTGCCTTTAGGCATTGGGAAATTATAAATTGCATTATAACATTTTTGGCACCGTTGCGGGGGAACATCGAATCAATCTTCCTCAAACGACATTTTTAGGTAAGCCTTTATCCAAAGCCTTCATTCACAAAGATTACATGGAAACGCCATTAAGGGTGATCCCCTCATCCCTTTGAGAATATCAAGAAGATTATCTAGTGACTCCACAAAGTTCAAGGAGATATACCAATCCTCCTAAGTCTTACAAAGAAATCCTCCCTGTTGTACATGATAGATGATACTAATATCTCTGAATGAATGAAGAGCATAAGGCATTTTGAGGTCATGACTATTAACAAATTTGTATGAGATTATTTTGTGTATATGTCTGTTATTTTAGTTTCTTGAATGTTTGTTGCATGAAATATTTATGTACATGTATTTGAGATGCTTATGCTTTCATGATTTCTATGTGAGTGTAGTGATAATGTTATCAATTTAGTTTGCAACTATTTGTGGATAAATTCACAACATTGTTATTTTAATATGTTATTGAATGAAATGAACTAGTTTTTTTCATTAATAACGCCATTTTATGATGTACTCATGTTGTTATATTTTCTCTTGATCAGGATAGGTTAGAGTATAATAGGATTAGAATATGATGATTTAATTTAGTTATAGATAGTTTGTTTCATTTTTTATTAGGATTCTATGAGGATAACTTGTTCTCTAATTAATAATTAAAAATCTTATGTGGCAACTAGGCCCTTGGACTGGTTGGAATTTTCCATCCCAAATGAGAGTGATCCTAATTGGGGATTTCCATCGAGAATATTCCCTTACCTGATTAAAATACCATTCAGACCCATCAATAGAAATGGTGCTAGAAGGAGGGCCATCTAGATGAATGGATAGTAAATAATTACAAAAAAATACCCATTCTAAACCACTGACAAACCCTTCACAACAAAGTGAATATCATTTTTAAAACCTTGAGAAAATATTATATCCCTATCCAAATCCAATGGAGATGATTTCTTAGATATCGGGTCAATCTATTGTGTTTGGAACTAAACCAATGACCTCACAACCTCTTGACTTAACCCCTGTTGGTATTAATTGATTGTTGGAGAATTCTCACATACTTATTTGGAACTCAAGAAATAATCTCAGACTTGGGAAAATGTGTATCTTTTACCCTCGAGTCAAAGACAATTGCATCTCGAAGAACCAATCATCGAGTATTTTTCAATCGACTCTAGAAACCCAATTGTCGGTTCTGCCAACCATCAACTTCCTAATGCCTTACAAGGAATAACTGACCCCATAGATTTTAATTTCAAATAATATTTATCAGTTGGTGGTGGTTATCCACCCAATCCTCCTAATTATATACCTGGAACCCCTAAGGATCCCCCTAAATAAGAAACTGAAGGAGAACGCCAATAAAATCCTAGGAGCATGGAGGGGATAAATTCCAACCAACCCAATAACCCAAATGCTAATCGACCATGGATAAATTAGGATGCTTTAGCAATACCAGGAGCCACTCATTCATTACCCAAGCATATTGAGAAGCTTCTACCCAAATTCAACCCTACAAAAACAAATTCAACAGAAGACCATATAAAAAAATTCATGTTGGTGGTTAGACTAATGAATGTGTGATATGAGGATGTTGTCTACAGATGTTTTCCTTGCACTTTTGAAGGTAAATCCTATACATGGTAATTATCTTTAGCACAAGTTTCAATAACTAGCTGGAATACTTTTGAAACTACTTTTATTGAAAAATTTGGAGAATATAAATCCCTATCAGTTCTAGTCTTAGAATTGTCCAAGATCAAAATGGATGTTAAAGAGAAGGTGAAGGATTTTAATTAGAGGTTTCTAACATTAATGAACAAAATTCCTATAACCTCTAAACATGTTGATTATGTATCGGTTGAATTTTATACTTCAACTTTACTAATCTCAATGGAAATGTTTGTGAAGAAAGTTGAAAAGCGTACCCTTGATGAAACATTTACAGAGGCCATTGAAGTGGAGAAATACATGTTGAGCTTAAATATAATACCAAGAAGAATGTTCTACCAAAAAAATCCCCTGATGATAAAAAATATCAAGACTCCACGGATATGGAAATCTTACAAAGGATTGTTAAGAAGCTATCAAATGAAATTGTTGACATGAAGAGGATTGTTGGGGAAGGCACCTCAAATACTGAATTTTTTCTAAAATGTATTCCCAAGAAAATCACTCCCCCCTACAACCAAGAATAACACACCTATAAAGGGAATCAACATGGAAGATTTTCTCAATGTGTTTAAATCTTTGGCCTCTCTGCTAATGAGAAATACATTGATGGGAAAGAGGAAGGAGAAGGGGAGGGGAAATAGAAAAAGAGAATAAATCTTAGGATATATAAACTTCATTCCAAGAGGTCAATTTATTCTAGGATATCACTCTAATACAAAATGTTGAATATGAAGAGGAGGATGTGAAAGAAATCCATATGTATCAAAACACATATAATACATTATTTAAAAGTAAGGATTCCACATCAGATACATCTTCTAACTATGAAACTTCTCAAAAGACATCAACAATACAAAATTCCACTTCTACTAATATTGAATCCTCACATACACCTGCCTCAAAAAGTTTGGAATATGATTTTTTGGAAGATTTGATAAATACCAAGGCTAACATATCTTTTTTTGAGCTCATGAATTTACCCCAAATTGAAGAAAAAATAATCAAGACCCTTCAGGGACCATCCCTAAGAAAAATCAAGGATACTAATGTTGGAGTCACCAAGAAAAAGGAAAAATCTACCATGAATGCAGACTTTGGAACAAATTCTGTCAAAATACAATCTATTGTTAATTATTCTTTGATGGTAAAAGGGTCAAAGTATACCACTCCTCGCTTCCTATTGATATTTGATATATTTAATAGGAATTTTCACAATTGTATGGTTGACTCAAGCACTTCATCTAATGTGATTCCATTAAAAGTATGTGAGAAACTAAATGCTAAACCTAAAAAATATGACATTCAAATCATACATTTGGACAGGTCTGGTGTCAAGGTTATGGAAGAAAAAACAATGTCTTGATAAGGTTGGATTCCAACTCAAAGGTGCACCAAACAATAGAAATTATTGTGGTAGATATCCTAGAAAAATATGTACTTTTATTAAGCAGAGACCGGTCTGAAATGTTGCATGGATATTTCTCCACTGATTGGTCTCACATGTGGCTACCCTACAATGGAAAAAAAAATTCAGATAAAAGTTGAAAGGGGGGGGATACATGAAGTATGTGGTCACTGATTTAAGTGATTAAAATGAGCCAATAATGTTTAATCATTCGATTTTGAGGAACTACATATTGGATTATTTCTTTGGACATTTCACTTCTGAAACATCCCCACATGAAAAATCATATCAGCAATCTGAAATCCTTTATAACACTCAAATTGTCGAGCCTGAATGTAACATAGTAAATAGGAAAAATTATAACTTTAATGTACATACTAACCTGATTGTAAAGACTAATTTTGATGTACATATTTATTTAAAGGACAAGACTAACTTAGATATTGACATGTGTTGGATAGTTGGTTCTCATTGATGTTTTTGATAGTTGGTTGTCATTGATGCCAACAGATGTGGTTGTCATTGATGTCAACAAATGTGATGGATGCATTTGACAAAGTCTTTAAGAATCCCCAGAGGAGTGGTCATGAAGCTCGAAGATGTTTTAGGAATAAGGACATAAAGGATAGTGCAAATTCATGTAACACACTCATAGATGGATAGTCCTTGTCATGCCATTTCCAACGGTAGGTGGAAGGTCACATAGTTCCTCACAATTGAGGAGTTATGAGGTCATGAAGTTGGAATCCTCAAATAATGGTTAAGAAGCCCTAAAATAGTTACAAGTCATTAATTATAAGGGTAAAGTGGTTATAACAAGAAAGTATAGGTCATCCCTAAAGTGAGGGAAATAATTCACTTGGAAAAGTATAAATACGCCTCAAGAAACCTCTTCTTTACACAAAATTTCAATGCCTATCTATCTTTCAAGTGATATTTTGGTAAGTATTTCATAGCGTATCTAAGGAAGCGAATTTGAGGAAGAAGGGAATGTGAAAGTCTCAAAGTTACAAAGAAGTAAGGGTTTTGGGAAACCCTAGTTTAGATGACCCCTACAGGTCAGGCTACTAATATCCCACGAGGAATCCTCGCATGTTGTATGACACTTGTCCCACGAGGCCCTACTCGATGCATGGGTTAGTTCTGCAAGGCTAAACCATATTTGAAGGAGGATTGATCCAAAATGGATCCAGGAACCAAAATGGGTCCAGGAAGGCCTAAACATCAAAGTTCTCAGAATCACTTCAAAATGGATGTGTGCGTAGGCCTCATCATTACAAACCCAACACAACTTGACAACTTTAATGGGTTCAAACGAACGTCGTATGAGAAAGATATCGTGTTCTGTTCATTTTGTCAAACATGTAAAAAAAAATTGATTGTACATTTTGTACAGTGTTGACGTGGAAGCTGACCGTACAAGTTGTACAGTGACATGGAAGAGGAGTGGCATGTTGACTGGACAGGTGTGGCAGACAGGTGGGCGAATGACATCTCGACAGGTGTCATTGTTGTGGGAGAATTTTATGGTGCCACATGGCCCCACTCCACTGGTTGACAGTTGGAAAAAGTTTATGTGACTCCACAGGAGTTTAACCTGCGACCTACGGGCATGGGGGTGCACTTTGGCAAGGTCAGGATACCAGCTTTCCCACGATGTTTCTTACACCATATGGTTTTTTTTATTTATTTGAATTGACATTTGTGTTTAGTCCACAGAGAATAGGGTTGGGGCTAGGCCCCATCCCCTGGTGCACACCCATATGAATTTACCATATGTCCATACCTGTTAACCTTGGCACGTGGTCCACTCTAGCCATCCCCTGGCCCACATAGAATGCAACCTTACCATATGTCTATTGCACTCCTATTTGTTTGGCACAGATTTATTTATAGAGTTAAGCCTCAGTTTCCATGTAACCATTACATATGACCCAGATGCTATATGTGGCGTGGTTTTCGGGATAAGCCCCATTCGACCGGGGCGAGCCCATCCAACGAGGGGGTAAGCATTTTGGAGCATGTGGAGCATTTAGGGTTTGGCCATATGTCCCTAACCATATAACCAGGAGCCCAACATGCCAACACCATCCCTCGGCCACATGGCAGGGTACATATGACCAAGGGGCCAAAATTTAGGGGGGGCGTGCCTAGATTTGCTCAAATTTGGGTTTTTAAAACTATATTATATGATTTTAATTGATTTTTAGCCTAATATTGATGGATTTTGGCCATTATTGGAGG
>JZKD02S1280562.1:0-12086 GCA_000966675.3 Picea glauca
TTTCTATGCTATATTGATATTTGGTTCTTAACATCAAACAATACCCAGAGATAGTGGATCTGGAGGAAGAAGATCCTAAAGAACAAGTAAGTATGGAGATGGTAGAGAGTGGCACAAACAAGGAAGAAGCTGGTAAAAGAAGTATTCCCCAAAGTGAAAGCAACTCAAGAGATTTCAGCAGCAAAAAACACATTTTTGATAAAGCACCTGGAGTAGTCTATCAATCTAAATAAGATTTGGCAAGGAAATATGTTGTGAAAGGAAACTTGGCCATGAGTGAAATAAGAAATTTGATACCTTAGGTAGAAAATATTTCTTATCATAGGTATTCTCTATTCACAGTCATGGATATAGAGAATAATACCCTCAACATAGAAGTTGCAGATGAGGATAAAGGGTCCGAGGTTAAGCTGCATTATGAAAACATCAGTGCCCCAGACAAGGTCAAATTCCATAGAAACACCAATGACATGTTGTATTCAGACTACTTGGGTCTGAGCTTGAAGATTTCAAGGCTAACAACTCATGCAATTAAGTTGGAGGGACAATTGAGACAAGAGAAAGCATCCAGCAGAGCTTGGCAGACTCAATTCAAGAGATTAGAATTTGAAGGCCCCTAGGGAGTGAAAGCTTCCGTAGAAGAGAAAGATAAGATGATTCAAAGCATGAAAAAAAAACTAAAGATGTCTTCCATAGAGCATCCACAAACGACATAGATGGTTGCTCTAGAACAAGAGAAAGAGGCATTTTGATAGGAAGCATTGAATTACAAGGCCAAAGCATTGCAGCTAGAGAAAGAAAAGGTGAATTGGTCACAAGGACAGCAAGAAGTATCAAACATGGCTATAGTTGTACCTTGTACTACAGAAAATAGGTCAAACCTTGAAGGACTTGTCTAGGATATGTCACAAGTTAGCCTAAAGGTAGGAGAAATCAAAATCCTTAAAGGAGATATAGAAAAGTTGTAGCAAGAAATGAAAATAAAGGACGAGAAGATGGTCCAGTTCTAGAAAGAGTAGACAAGTTGAAGACAAGGTTGAAAGGAAAAGGAATTTTGTAGGGAGCCAAATGCGTCATTTGGGACTCCATTGTTGTTGAAGTTGTCAAGTTCAGGGTGTACCTAAATTTCATAAATGACAAATATAACATGGTCGTCACCTCCAGAAGCAGGTGCATTGTTGTGAATGAGAAACTAGTGAAAAAACCCTCAGAGTGGACCCAAAATGTTGTAAATCTGTTGAATTCCATCCCCACCTATGAACTTCAGACTATTGGGGTCAAATACAGGACTACGTTGATCATTTGGGCCAGGAGGGTCATTGCCAAGCATAACTTTCTTAAGTCAGTTCAAACCAAATCCATACAGATGGAGTAGAGTATACAGGAATTCAAGGATCTATTTGAGGATTTGTTCATCAAAGGCCTCCCACCATTTTCAGATGGCAAAGGAAAATTATATGATCAGGAGGAATACAACTCTCACCTCGCCAAATGAAGAATAGATCACTCCAAGTTTGAAAGCTTGGAGGAAAACTTTAAGGAACAAATATGGTGGAGTATTTGACCACATATTTTGAGATCTTGAATCAATTCAAGACAGTGAAGGTTGGGCTGCCAACCATGACTTATGCCTCTTGCATTGACCTAGAGATCCTGATCAAGGAAATTATGGACTACAAGATCCCTTCGACTTGCAGTGGAAAGATATAGTACGTTTAGGAAAGACAAAATGCAGTTTTCCAGGAACCAACAAATAGCCTCCAAGTGTCACCAAATTGGCAGGTTTGACAAAATACCAAAGCAAGACAGATGGCGAAGACAGAAGCCGAATATTCAGAAGAACCTGCCAATGTTTCATGAAATGTTTTGTTTGATCAATCATTGTAATCAGTTCCTATACCAAAACTGTCAAATGTAATTATTGTAGTCATTTTTAGAAGCTGACACGTTTCAGTTCAACTATTGTAATCTGTTTCTAATTGAAAGAAACTCGAACTGTATAAATGCTAGTAGTTACGAATTTACTAATGTTGGCATAAGTGGAAGGGAACCCTTTCGTTGTTTTCTGAAGTTAATTGTAAATTTCTGGAGTTGAATTGAATACATATGCAAAATCTTTGTAAGTCTCTATGAAAAGATTCTAATGGTGGTGATATGATTTTTGTCTCCTCTCATTGTATGTATTTCCTCTATTCTCTAATTCCATTTGCATTTTATTCTGTTTAAATTGGATAGTTAAAATCTCAAAATTCATCTCGTGATGCTCTCAGCTTAAGTGATTTAAACTGTGTAATTTTGTTCCTAACTAATTCAAAATTCATTTCAGTAATGCTTTGATGCAGTTACTTGTTTTCTCCTTCCTCTTACACTCTGCATAAATAAAATTTATAAATCAGACTCATCACCTTATTTAGCCTTTATCCTTTGGAGAGTTCTACCATCCAGTCATTGTTTTCATTCACTTTCATAATTTCGACTCTATATCCTTAAGTGTCCCTCCCCTTCCTTGCCAACAAATTTATAAAAACCTCCCAAAACAAACTAAATCTAGCCATCAATTTCCAAATAAAAATCAAGTGACACGAGAGATCCCTCTCTGAGTTGAGCATGCTAGTGCCCATCTCTAAAAATGGTTGAAATAGTTACCTCTGTTGCTTTTCTATCAGCCGGAACAAATTTACAAAGTGCTAACACTCTTGCAATGTTGTTGGGGATCGAAAGTGAAATCTTCCCTGGGAAAAGAACGACTTAAAGCTTCAATTTTGATTCCTGAGGGTGATAGTTAATCAAATACCTTATTGGATGAGATTATTTTTTCCCTAGCGAGTCCATTACCAAGAGACCAGTTACACAAAGAAGTTTGATCTAGAAATCCTGGCTCCCAAGAGAATTCACACTAGGAGAAACCCAGACCCAAAAGTTGCAATCCTTGTGTCTGATCTTGAAAATATTGTACACAAAATAAAATAAAGGCAAATACGCCAAGTTTTGCGTTTAGACATATATCTATCCTTTCCCAAAGATGGAGTGACAAACATTGAAAATCTTGAGTTTGATGTAAAATTTGAACAAACTTTGTTCAAAACTAAATCTGAATCTTGTTTGAATGATCCGAAATCGGATTCAAAAGCCTGTCAGGGCATGAAAAATGCTCAAAAATGAAAGTTCTCAGAATTCGATGAAACCAACACCATTGCGTCCGGTTCGTCTTCCTAATTCCGGTGGTATAATTTTTATGTCAAACGGAGTCCGTATGAAGAAGATATCGCATTCTGTCCGCCAAGCCAAACAGGCAAAATTTTGGATGCTGACTGTACCTATCCTAATAGTCCGTATAGGACACGTGTCAGTCCGTACAAGACATGTGGCAGGTCCATACAGGTGATGTGGCAGCACCAGAGGATGACACATGGCAGGTCCATGCGACGACATGTGACAGGTCCGTACAGGACACGTGGCAGCCTCAGGCAGTGACACGTGTCAAGCAGATTTGGCATTTTGGGCGTACGGTTGGACCAATCCCGAGGTGACACGTGTCACCACTAGAAGGGTGACATGTGGCACAGGATGACGTCAGCATCATACGGCATGTGACGTGGTAGTGACGTGGGCCAATTAGTGGTTGACAAGTGGCATGATCCGATTGATTGTCTTCGTCAAATCAACGATTGACACGTGGCATGCTTTGGGCGAATGGTAAGGTGCCACGTGGCACCCCGGGTTTAACCAATGAGGGCTATGTCAAAAGTTTTGTGGCCCGGGATTTTCGAACCCCGGACCTCTCCCACCGGCAACGTTTTAAACAAAGTTCGCTAACCACTATACCGTGCATTAGTTTTTGTATGGTTTATGGGTTATATTGTATTTAAATTTAGAGTTGTATNTTTCTATGCTATATTGATATTTGGTTCTTAACATCAAACAATACCCAGAGATAGTGGATCTGGAGGAAGAAGATCCTAAAGAACAAGTAAGTATGGAGATGGTAGAGAGTGGCACCAACAAGGAAGAAGCTGGTAAAAGAAGTATTACCCAAAGTGAAAGCAACTCAAGAGATTTCAGCAGCAAAAAACACATTTTTGATAAAGCACCTGGAGTAGTCAATCAATCTAAATAAGATTTGGCAAGGAAATATGTTGTGAAAGGAAACTTGGCCATGAGTGAAATAAGAAATTTGATACCTTAGGTAGAAAATATTTCTTATCACAGGTATTCTCTGTTCACAGTCAGGGATATAGAGAAGAAGACCCTCAACATAGAAGTTGCAGATGAGGATAAAGGGTCTGAGGTTAAGCTGCATTATGAAAACATCAGTGCCCCAGACAAGGTCAAATTCCATAGAAACACCAATGACATGTTGTATTCAGACTACTTGGGTCTGAGCTTGAAGATTTCAAGGCTAACAACTCATGCAATTAAGTTGGAGGGACAATTGAGACAAGAGAAAGCATCCAGCAGAGCTTGGCAGACTCAATTCAAGAGATTAGAATTTGAAGGCCCCTAGGGAGTGAAAGCTTCCGTAGAAGAGAAAGATAAGATGATTCAAAGCATGAAAAAAAAACTAAAGATGTCTTCCATAGAGCATCCACAAACGACATAGATGGTTGCTCTAGAACAAGAGAAAGAGGCATTTTGATAGGAAGCATTGAATTACAAGGCCAAAGCATTGCAGCTAGAGAAAGAAAAGGTGAATTGGTCACAAGGACAGCAAGAAGTATCAAACATGGCTATAGTTGTACCTTGTACTACAGAAAATAGGTCAAACCTTGAAGGACTTGTCTAGGATATGTCACAAGTTAGCCTAAAGGTAGGAGAAATCAAAATCCTTAAAGGAGATATAGAAAAGTTGTAGCAAGAAATGAAAATAAAGGACGAGAAGATGGTCCAGTTCTAGAAAGAGTAGACAAGTTGAAGACAAGGTTGAAAGGAAAAGGAATTTTGTAGGGAGCCAAATGCGTCATTTGGGACTCCATTGTTGTTGAAGTTGTCAAGTTCAGGGTGTACCTAAATTTCATAAATGACAAATATAACATGGTCGTCACCTCCAGAAGCAGGTGCATTGTTGTGAATGAGAAACTAGTGAAAAAACCCTCAGAGTGGACCCAAAATGTTGTAAATCTGTTGAATTCCATCCCCACCTATGAACTTCAGACTATTGGGGTCAAATACAGGACTACGTTGATCATTTGGGCCAGGAGGGTCATTGCCAAGCATAACTTTCTTAAGTCAGTTCAAACCAAATCCATACAGATGGAGTAGAGTATACAGGAATTCAAGGATCTATTTGAGGATTTGTTCATCAAAGGCCTCCCACCATTTTCAGATGGCAAAGGAAAATTATATGATCAGGAGGAATACAACTCTCACCTCGCCAAATGAAGAATAGATCACTCCAAGTTTGAAAGCTTGGAGGAAAACTTTAAGGAACAAATATGGTGGAGTATTTGACCACATATTTTGAGATCTTGAATCAATTCAAGACAGTGAAGGTTGGGCTGCCAACCATGACTTATGCCTCTTGCATTGACCTAGAGATCCTGATCAAGGAAATTATGGACTACAAGATCCCTTCGACTTGCAGTGGAAAGATATAGTACGTTTAGGAAAGACAAAATGCAGTTTTCCAGGAACCAACAAATAGCCTCCAAGTGTCACCAAATTGGCAGGTTTGACAAAATACCAAAGCAAGACAGATGGCGAAGACAGAAGCCGAATATTCAGAAGAACCTGCCAATGTTTCATGAAATGTTTTGTTTGATCAATCATTGTAATCAGTTCCTATACCAAAACTGTCAAATGTAATTATTGTAGTCATTTTTAGAAGCTGACACGTTTCAGTTCAACTATTGTAATCTGTTTCTAATTGAAAGAAACTCGAACTGTATAAATGCTAGTAGTTACGAATTTACTAATGTTGGCATAAGTGGAAGGGAACCCTTTCGTTGTTTTCTGAAGTTAATTGTAAATTTCTGGAGTTGAATTGAATACATATGCAAAATCTTTGTAAGTCTCTATGAAAAGATTCTAATGGTGGTGATATGATTTTTGTCTCCTCTCATTGTATGTATTTCCTCTATTCTCTAATTCCATTTGCATTTTATTCTGTTTAAATTGGATAGTTAAAATCTCAAAATTCATCTCGTGATGCTCTCAGCTTAAGTGATTTAAACTGTGTAATTTTGTTCCTAACTAATTCAAAATTCATTTCAGTAATGCTTTGATGCAGTTACTTGTTTTCTCCTTCCTCTTACACTCTGCATAAATAAAATTTATAAATCAGACTCATCACCTTATTTAGCCTTTATCCTTTGGAGAGTTCTACCATCCAGTCATTGTTTTCATTCACTTTCATAATTTCGACTCTATATCCTTAAGTGTCCCTCCCCTTCCTTGCCAACAAATTTATAAAAACCTCCCAAAACAAACTAAATCTAGCCATCAATTTCCAAATAAAAATCAAGTGACACGAGAGATCCCTCTCTGAGTTGAGCATGCTAGTGCCCATCTCTAAAAATGGTTGAAATAGTTACCTCTGTTGCTTTTCTATCAGCCGGAACAAATTTACAAAGTGCTAACACTCTTGCAATGTTGTTGGGGATCGAAAGTGAAATCTTCCCTGGGAAAAGAACGACTTAAAGCTTCAATTTTGATTCCTGAGGGTGATAGTTAATCAAATACCTTATTGGATGAGATTATTTTTTCCCTAGCGAGTCCATTACCAAGAGACCAGTTACACAAAGAAGTTTGATCTAGAAATCCTGGCTCCCAAGAGAATTCACACTAGGAGAAACCCAGACCCAAAAGTTGCAATCCTTGTGTCTGATCTTGAAAATATTGTACACAAAATAAAATAAAGGCAAATACGCCAAGTTTTGCGTTTAGACATATATCTATCCTTTCCCAAAGATGGAGTGACAAACATTGAAAATCTTGAGTTTGATGTAAAATTTGAACAAACTTTGTTCAAAACTAAATCTGAATCTTGTTTGAATGATCCGAAATCGGATTCAAAAGCCTGTCAGGGCATGAAAAATGCTCAAAAATGAAAGTTCTCAGAATTCGATGAAACCAACACCATTGCGTCCGGTTCGTCTTCCTAATTCCGGTGGTATAATTTTTATGTCAAACGGAGTCCGTATGAAGAAGATATCGCATTCTGTCCGCCAAGCCAAACAGGCAAAATTTTGGATGCTGACTGTACCTATCCTAATAGTCCGTATAGGACACGTGTCAGTCCGTACAAGACATGTGGCAGGTCCATACAGGTGATGTGGCAGCACCAGAGGATGACACATGGCAGGTCCATGCGACGACATGTGACAGGTCCGTACAGGACACGTGGCAGCCTCAGGCAGTGACACGTGTCAAGCAGATTTGGCATTTTGGGCGTACGGTTGGACCAATCCCGAGGTGACACGTGTCACCACTAGAAGGGTGACATGTGGCACAGGATGACGTCAGCATCATACGGCATGTGACGTGGTAGTGACGTGGGCCAATTAGTGGTTGACAAGTGGCATGATCCGATTGATTGTCTTCGTCAAATCAACGATTGACACGTGGCATGCTTTGGGCGAATGGTAAGGTGCCACGTGGCACCCCGGGTTTAACCAATGAGGGCTATGTCAAAAGTTTTGTGGCCCGGGATTTTCGAACCCCGGACCTCTCCCACCGGCAACGTTTTAAACAAAGTTCGCTAACCACTATACCGTGCATTAGTTTTTGTATGGTTTATGGGTTATATTGTATTTAAATTTAGAGTTGTATNCCAAAAGTTGCAATCCTTGTGTCTGATCTTGAAAATATTGTACACAAAATAAAATAAAGGCAAATACGCCAAGTTTTGCGTTTAGACATATATTTATCCTTTCCCAAAGATGGAGTGACAAACATTGAAAATCTTGAGTTTGATGTAAAATTTGAACAAAATTTGTTCAAAACTAAATCTGAATCTTGTTTGAATGATCCGAAATCGGATTCAAAAGCCTGTCAGGGCATGAAAAATGCTCCAAAAATGAAAGTGCTCGGAATCCGACGAAACCAACACCATTGCGTCCGGTTCGTCTTCCTGATTCCGGTGGTATAATTTTTATGTCAAACGGAGTCCGTATGAAGAAGATATCGCATTCTGTCCGCCAAGCCAAACAGGCAAAATTTTGGATGCTGACTGTACCTGTCCATATAGTCCGTACAGGACACGTGTCAGTCCATACAAGACATGTGGCAGGTCCATACAGGTGATGTGGCAGCACCAGAGGATGACACATGGAAGGTCCGTGCGACGACACATGACAGGTCCGTACAAGACACGTGGCAGCCTCAGGCAGTGACACGTGTCAGGCAGATTTGGCATTTTGGGCATATGGTTGGACCAATCCCGAGGTGACACGTGTCACCACTAGAAGGGTGACATGTGGCATAGGATGACGTCAGCATCATACGGCAAGTGACGTGGTAGTGACGTGGGCCAATTAGTGGTTGACAAGTGGCATGATCCGGTTGATTGTCTTTGTCAAATCAACGATTGACACGTGGCATGCTTTGGGCGAATGGTAAGGTGCCACATGGCACCCCGGGTTTAGCCAATGAGGGCTATGTCAAAAGTTTTGTGGCCCGGGATTTTTGAACCCCGGACCTCTCCCACCGGCAACGTTTTAAACAAAGTTCGCTAACCACTATACCGTGCATTAGTTTTTGTATGGTTTATGGGTTATATTGTATTTAAATTTAGAGTTGTATCCGTTGGCGGGGGGGACGGGTTAGGCTTAGCCCCGACCCACGGTCTTATGGTTATATGTGACCACCGTTTTGCAATTTTGCGCGCGGGATAAGTTTTAAACCCCCGGTCCTATTGTTACACTATATGACCATCGTTTTCAAATAAATGCGCGGGTTATACCATTGAATTAAAATGTTGCGGTTTAACATTTGGTTGTAACGGTTACGGTTGGCGCGCGATTTTTAATATAAGGTTTGACCCCGGGTCCAATGTAAAGTCCATACGACCAAGTGCAAGCGCGCGAAAGGGGTAAGGCCAACGCTAGCCCAAAGGGTTAAGCGCTTGGCCATATNAAGAGACAAACTTTGTACAGGAAACCTATGTCGTCCAAGAAGGAAACACGACGTAAAGGCTCAAGTCCACAACGAAAGAAGGAGAAGGTTAAGCAGGTCTGGATGCCAAAAACTCATTGTACGTTTTGCAACAAGAGTGGACATCAAAAGACTAGTTGTTGGAAGCTTAATCCAGAGCTTCGTCCAAAGAAGGGAAAAAGGATTCTGCATGCACCCACGAAGGAGGACGGATTACCAGTGAAGCAAGAAGAACATCGTGAAGGAAAGAAAGCAGTCACTTGGTTCTGCCAGAAGTGGATGTCTCAACTTCATTGTGTTTTTATTCCCCTGATGTAATCATCTTTCGAAGACAAAAAGCAAGCCGAGTGGCCTATCCCGAGCTTGTCGAGTGGTCAGTAACCTTTTGGGGACCAAAAGGTCTTATTGTTGGGAAGTGTGATCCAAAATCGGATTCAAAAGCCTGTCAGGGCATGAAAAATGCTCAAAAAATGAAAGTGCTCGGAATTTGACGAAACCAACACCATTGCATCCGTCCCGTCTTCCTGATTCCGGTGGTATAATTTTTATGTCAAACGGAGTCCGTATGAAGAAGATATCGCATTCTATCCGCCAAGCCAAACAGGCAAAATTTTGGATGCTGACTGTACCTGTCCGTACAGTCTGTATAGGACATGTGTCAGTATGTATAGGACATGTGGCAGGTCCATATAGGTGACATGGCAGCACCAGAGGATGATACATGGCAGGTCCGTGCGACGACACGTGGCAGGTCCGTACAGGACACGTGGCAGCCTCAGGCAATGACACGTGTCAGGCATATTTGGGATTTTGGGCGTACGGTTGGACCAATCCCAAGGTGACATGTGTCACCACTAGAAGGGTGACACATGGCACGGTATGATGTCAGCATCGTACAGCAAGTGACGTGGGCCAATTAGTGATTGACAAGTGGCATGATCCGGTTGATTGTCTTCGTCGAATCAATGGTTGACACTTGGTATGCTTTGGGCGAATGGTAAGGTGCCACGTGGCCCAATCATGGGCTGCCACATGGCACCCCGGGTTTAGCCAATGAGGGCTATGTCAAAATTTTTGTGGCTCGGGGGATTCGAACCCCGGACCTCTCCCACCGGCAACATTTTAAAGAAAGTTCGCTAACCACTATACCATGCATTATTTTTTGTATGGTTTATGGGTTATATTGTATTTAAATTTAGAGTTGTATCCATTGGTGGGGGGGACGGGTCAGGCTTAGCCCCAACCCGCGGTCTTATGGTTATATGTGACCATCTTTTTGCAATTTTGCGCGCGGGGTAAGTTTTAAACCCCCGGTCCTATTGTTACACTATATGACCACCGTTTTCAAATAAATGCGCGGGTTATACTGTTGAATTAAAATGTTGCGGTNCTCATTGTACGTTTTGCAACAAGAGTGGACATCAAAAGACTAGTTGTTGGAAGCTTAATCCAGAGCTTCGTCCAAAGAAGGGAAAAAGGATTCTGCATGCACCCACGAAGGAGGATGGATTACCAGTGAAGCAAGAAGAACATCGTGAAGGAAAGAAAGCAGTCACTTGGTTCTGCCAGAAGTGGATGTCTCAACTTCATTGTGTTTTTATTCCCCTGATGTAATCATCTTTCGAAGACAAAAAGCAAGCCGAGTGGCCTATCCCGAGCTTGTCGAGTGGTCAGTAACCTTTTGGGGACCAAAAGGTCTTATTGTTGGGAAGTGTGATCCAAAATCGGATTCAAAATCCTGTCAGGGCATGAAAAATGCTCAAAAAATGAAATTTCTTGGAATTTGACGAAACCAACACCATTGCATCCGTCTCGTCTTCCTGATTCCGGTGGTATAATTTTTATGTCAAACGGAGTCCGTATGAAGAAGATATCACATTCTATCCGCCAAGCCAAAGAGGCAAAATTTTGGATGCTGACTGTACCTGTCCGTACAGTCTGTATAGGACACCTGTCAGTCTGTATAGGACATGTGGCAGGTCCATATAGGTGACGTGGCAACACCAAAGGATGACACATGGCAGGTCCGTGCGAAGACACGTGGCAGGTCCGTACAGGACACGTGGCAGCCTCATGCAGTGACATGTGTCAGGCAGATTTGGGATTTTGGGCGTATGGTTGGACCAATCCCGAGGTGACATGTGTCACCACTAGAAGGGTGACACATGGCACGGTATGATGTCAGCATCGTACGGCAAGTGATGTGGCAGTGACGTGGGCCAATTAGCGATTGACAAGTGGCATGATCTGGTTGATTGTCTTCGTCGAATCAACGGTTGACACTTGGTATGCTTTGGGCGAATGGTAAGGTGCCACGTGGCCCAATCATGGGCTGCCACGTGGCACCCCGGGTTTAGCCAATGAGGGCTATGTCAAAATTTTTGTGGCCCGGGGGATTCGAACCCCGGACCTCTCCCACCGGCAACATTTTAAAGAAAGTTCGCTAACCACTATACCGTGCATTATTTTTTGTATGGTTTATGGGTTATATTGTATTTAAATTTAGAGTTGTATCCATTGGTGGGGGGGATGGGTCGGGCTTAGCCCCGAACCGCGGTCTTATGGTTATATGTGACCATCGTTTTGCAATTTTGCGCGCGGGGTAAGTTTTAAACCCCCGGTCCTATTGTTACACTATATGACCACCGTTTTCAAATAAATGCGCGGGTTATACTGTTGAATTAAAATGTTGCGGTTTAGCATTTGGTTGTAACGGTTACGGTTGGCATGCGATTTTTAATATAAGGTTTGACCCCCGGTCCAATGTAAAGTCCATACGACCAAGTGCAAGCGCGCAAAAGGGGTAAGGCCAGCGCTAGCCCAAAGGGCTAAGCACTTGGCCATATTATGCCCATGTGACTGTTTAAGAGGGCGCACACTATGCCAAAAGGGGCTAATCCGTTTTAAAACTATAATATGGTTGGAAAGTGGGTTATTTAAACCACTTTTTATTAATTTTAATGTAATTAATCCATTTTTAAGGGTTATTGGGCTTT
>JZKD02S1280573.1:0-12086 GCA_000966675.3 Picea glauca
CATTTATTATTTTTATGATCATTTATATGTTGTAAACCTTTGATCCTACACACACATTAGCAGCGTTTCCTAGACTAACCAAGTCAGGAACATTACAGATATCTTATGGTACATGGTGTATGGCATGATTGAGACATATCATGAGTGGTATGGTATATGGTTGATGTACATGGTATGGTATAGGTTTCGGTACATGGTTGATGTACATGGTATGGTACAGGTTTTGGGACATGGTTGATGTACATGGTATGGTACATGTTCTGGTACATGGTTGATGGTTGATGTACATGGTTGGTGTATATGGTTTGGTGATGGTTTTGGTATCCATGTGAGTGGATATGGTTATAGTTGGTTTATGATGGTATATCAGTGGTGACGACAGTGATAGTGATAGGTTGGATGATTGGTTGGTCATCAGTGTTGAAGGGTCTAAATTCTCATGACAATAGTAAGGGGTTCTCCCTAGTAAGAATTCCCAATTAGACCTCTCACCATTTGGAATAGGGAACCCATCCGGATTATGGCCCGACAACCATGGTTGGTTTGGTTCTACCATTCATGACCCGATCCACCGATAAGGGTGAGTGATGGGTGGTTGTGAAAACGAAAAATGTATATGAAGACTATCTAAATTCAGTCCTAATCTAATTCTAATATATCCTATCCTAGCTATTAGTAACATAATGAGTTTTAATGAAACTAAACTATGCATAAACCCCAATCAGATAGTTGTCAGGAATGCGCACAATTAAAAACACATGCATACAAGTATATAACCAAAATATTCTAAGTCATGTTTCTGCATACATTCACAACTCATTGGCTTAGGACATGTAATATAAGAAAGAGTAACAAAATTGCAAGAAGACATATATTGCGTTAGAATAGTCCATAAACAAACATGCCCTTACAACCCATGTGAAAAACAAACATTCTTCTTGAAACAGTTCGTAGAAAAACAATGACACATGTGAGTCCTTCTCTCTATCAAAAGTTGGCCCTCAGGGATTCTATGCATTAACAGTTTCAAAAATACTGCATGAAAACTCCAAGGACAAAAGACCCTTTCTTTGGGTATAGTTTTAGTATTTATTGGGGTACGATAGGACTCTTGGGCTTCTGCCTTCCTCTGTGACCTTTCACCTTCCAACATTTGTCTTTTTCCCTTTGTATTGATGAGTAACAAAGACAATCGTTACACTTCAAAATTTTCTCCTAGCATTGATGGGGCCATCATGGATTTTGGCCATATGTGCCTTGTGCATCATGAAGATTGGCCTAGGTACGGGAACATATTTGTTATCCAAATTTGAAAATTGGTTGTCATGTAGGTCAGATATCCCCTTCATATATTTTTGTTGCATCTCCCTTTCTTCTCTTTCATCACTTCTACATCTGTTATTATTTCTCCTTCATCATCCTTAGTTGTAGATTGCATCACGAGAATGATGAGCATGACCCTCCTCCACTCGATACCTGGCACCATTCAATATACCATAGATGAGAGTAAATAAAAATAAACTATCAAAACTAGTCATTATAACACATATAATTGATGAATTAAATAATTGAATTATCATTTATAAAATTCCCTGATTTTGATTCATGGTTCCTCTACTCGCAGTTGAGTTGTGGTGTTCTTAGAGGCTATCAACAAAGTGTTATGTCTTAATAAAAAAATAAGTATACCATAGGTTAGTAATTTATCAAATCATATAACTAGGAAGTTGTAGAGCTCAAAGATAACTTTCCAACTATATAAAGAACGCACAAAAAAGACACCTGAGTCAAACATTATGGGCATTTTACGAAAGGTATTTTTTCATGTTTTGGAGGAGTTAGTACTAAATCCTCCAATTTTGTATCAAAGGAGTTAGCACTAACACTTCTGACTTGATATTAGAGGAGTTAGTAGTTGTAGGATTTAGAAATAAATCCTCTAATATGTTTCAGAGGGATTATAACTAACTCCTTCGACACATATCGGAGGAGTTTGAACTAACTCCTCTGATATGTTTCAGAGGGATTTGAACTAACTCCTCTGACACATATCAAAGGAGTTTGAACTAACTCCTCTGATATGTTTAAAAGGATATTTCAAAAACTATCGAAGGATTTCATAGAAACTCTTCCTTCACTTTTGGAAGATAAAATTGGAAAAATTTCTTAGTGTCCCTTCATCGGCAAGAAATAACAAGAGCTTGATTTTGAAAGACCATAACTCTATCATACAACATTTGATTGAGGTGTCGTTTATTGCAACATGAAGGGAACACATAGATGTTTTTATTGGGATAACTAAACATGTTATTCAAGCATTTTAATGGATCCATTTTTTAAATGATCTCCATGGTTAATGAGGTTTTCTTAGCGAGAAATCCTTGGAAATCGTTTTGGCACTTCCATACCTCAGATTTCGATTCTTTTAGTTGTGTTGGAATCTTAATCACGTAATTCATACAACTAGAACTTTTAGGGAGTGACAAGTCCACTTTGGTAAGTACCCAAAATTGTGAACAAGGACATGTTTAAATGAAGGTTTGGAGCTCATCCTTGCTATTGCTTTTCCATAATTCGATTCCATAAGTTCTTGTGTAATCTATACTATATATTCTCTTATTTCATTCATTGACGTTGATGTGATGCGTCAATAACATATAATTATAAAAAACCAATTTACATTTGAGGTGCTTAACACGATTTCAGAGCTGAGGTGACTTATTTTCATTCAATATGCATTTCCGAGATAACGCAAGACCTACATATGCTTCAGTTAACCTATATGATGACATACGACACTTTCATACTCATGGTTAGTCATAAAATCAAGAGGCACAAATAAAAAAAGATGATGCAGTACGTGAATGCAAGCTAATGGTGAAAAATACAAACTTGATTATGAATGCAGTATGAAGTGGATCAAGTGAGATAGGAAATTAGTGACCAACTATCTAGATTGACATGGAGATTTTGGTCAGTGAGAATGTAAGGGGATTGACTGATGAGTGCAACAAGAAGGGATCCGAGCTGGGAGGGGAATGAGATAGGACTCAATATGAAAGTGGGATACGCTGACTTGATCAGCGTTGGTGAGAGGGAGAATATTGTCATCAATGCGCTCGATGACAACTAGGGGTTGACATTCTTCCACTGACACTTTGATGACATGAGAGGGAAAATTTTCAACGCGTAGTGCATCGAGGACGGATAGGTGAACCTCATCGATAATAATTTTAATGAAGATAAAGGGAGGGAGTGTCACCATTATGTGATGCATCAACACAATTTGAATAAAGTTATCCGATGGAAGGAGCGCACGTGGTGATGTTGAATGTATGAGCATTACTGATTTGTTGGCATTGATCACATGTACTTCATAATATAGGAAGACATGTGTTCATGAAGTTTAGTGGAGGTGCGTTGGTGTGTCATCCAAGTTCAAATGGAGGTGTCTTATGTATTGGTGAAGGAATCATTGGTGCGCCAATGTGGAGGTGGAAGAAATGATACATGCGTTAGTACACCATGTTTCAACACAAAAAGAAGGGACTCACCAAAGTGAGGATCGTTAGGTAGAAGTGATCTGAGGAGGAACTAGAAATGATAAGGTGAGGCAGGGTTAGGAGAACTTGGGCATAGTTATTTTCACGAGGGAGAGAGTGTGAGGCTTTCGGTTGGAAAAATAGAGGGGGGGGGGGATTTCTTGTCTTGGAGAGAGGCTAAGACAAGAAAATTGGGAGGTTGTTGTGCGGGCACAACAAATGGAGAAACACTAGGAGAAGCCATAACCTCATATAGTGTTTCCTAAATGATAAGCATATAATATAGAGGGTCATGAAATTTACTTTTAAGTTCAAAAAATTCCGGAAATAATGCGTAACCATTACTTGAAATATTCCATCATGGTGGGATCATTGGTGATGCTTGCATATAGGCTTTCAAGGCTCATCTGTTGTAGATGGAGGATGAATGATGATGAGGTTTATTTCCTTAAACTACGTCAATGATCTAGATTGCTATCTCTGTCATGGGGTTGATATAGGTTTGTGATAAATAAATATTTTTCACTAGGTGCTTATATAGATATCTCACAGGTGTCGCTCCATTTCCCGCAAGCATCCATAGCCACGATGGAGTCACCATAGCATCACAGACCTTGTCTACTGCTAGTGAGCGTCCATAGCCCTGGTGGAGATATCTACATGTCCCCTTATCTGGTCAAAATTTCCTTTCCATTCCTTCCCGATTTATTTAGTGCATGCTTAGCATTCGGTGGATGGGGAAAGTGATGTTTTTTTTTTTTAGCCTAATAGGGGATAATTTCCAACTTTTGAGATTTATTTGTATATTTTCTACACCTGGCTACATAGAGATATCCCTTTTGGGTTTTCAACCTTTAGACTTTGACACTTTTCCTTTCGCGTGAGCAACTACTTAGTGTGTGGATGGTTCTTCCATTACATAGGATTGGCTTGCCTGCCAATATGCAATAATGACCATTGATTAACCATTATGCTCGGTCATGTTTTAACTGTTGTCACAAAATCCCCAAATAGTTCTGATTCATTTTCAAAAAGAGACCCCTAATTCCACTCATGATCTAGGAAATAAATGCAAGTTGATTCATGCACGCTTCTAGTGCAAAGGTGATGCCTGTGTAAAGAAAAACATAAGTGAGAGTTATGTATGTCATGAAATATAATCGGAGGTCAAAAAACAACAAAATTGAAGAAACAAACTTCTTTGAAGGGTAAAGATGATGATGAAAGAACATGAAGAAAATGTTGAATTAGGAGAGTTGATGTATTCAGGGTTAGAGATGAATTTTGTCCAATTTCTTGCTATGACTAAAAAATCAAGCCTTTTAGATGAATGGTGATCA
Source organism: Picea glauca (assembly GCA_000966675.3). Taxonomy (NCBI): domain Eukaryota; kingdom Viridiplantae; phylum Streptophyta; class Pinopsida; order Pinales; family Pinaceae; genus Picea; species Picea glauca. The sequence goes on from JZKD02S1280573.1 coordinate 4,883, forward strand.
ACAATATGTAATTAGGAAATGTAGTTGACTGATAAAGAGATTATAGATTGAGTGTTTCTAGCACCTTAGAGGATATTCACACATTCAGACCAACTAGAAGTTTGCAGCCTCTTGAAATGATCAATCCATGTGAAAGCTAATATGCTCAATGCTTCGTTCAGATGGGTTTCAGTGCTAGCATTGGCCGAGAATTACACTTCTCATTATGATTTTTCAACCTTCACTTTTTCAATCCTGTGCTTCATATAGGGATTTTATGAACTTCTATTAGTCATCCATGACATGCTTTATTATGGATGCGACTTTCTACGTTCCCCAACTCAAGCTATTATCCCGCTACAAACATGCTCATATATTTATTAATTCAAATCAAACATGTGATGTCAAATACACGTTTGTACTTGCATGGACAAACTGCTCAAGGTATAAGATTGATTTCAGGTTGAAAATTTCCAGAAATAAATGCGCTTAAGAGAATCATGCTGGGAAGGATCGATAATAGAATTCAAAAACCAGATCCATGAATTAGATTCCTAGGTGTCATTGTTGTGTTGGTTTTGTCACTTGGGTGAGAAAAAAACACAACACTTGCATGTTTAGTTAATCCTACTAAACAAGACAGAAGTGTGTGAGTTGGTTAGACAAACAAAATACACATGAAAACAAAGAAATAAAACTAAAAAAAACTAAGAAATAAATGTTAGAGATATTGAATAACTTAGAACCATAAAATAAAAAAAATGACCAATATATAGCTACCAATGGATCAATATATTGATAGGCTAAACACCGTAGAGAAAGGAAGGGACTTGTGAGTCCTCTCTTCCTCCTTGAGAGGGCTCTTGAGTTCCTGAATTGAGACCTCTTCTCTTCATATAATGGAAGAAATGATAATGGTGAAGAAATACAATGCCTATTCCCTCAAGAGGTGAGTGGAATGGCCTATTGCAATGGTGCTTGAAGGCTTCAAAGAGAAAAGAGGATTCTCAAAGAATAATTTTTGTAGCATAACAATATCTTGAAGTTCTTATTTTTCTAGCATACCCATGGCACTTATTTATAACATCCATTCATGGAAATATAAAACTAGTTCATAGTGTGAACAAGGGGCCTTTTAGGGCACTCTTTATCCCTTGACCAACCTCCAAGCTAGATTTCTCTTAGAAATAAGTGTCAAATCGTGTTGGGGGTCGGACTAGAAGTGGTTGAGAGGCCGACAAGATTCATAAATGTGTCATTCATAGGAGTGCATGGATTTTCTCGTAGACAGTCGTGCATCATGCATATAGTGCACACTGAGGGCTATATTATCTTGCGCATTATGTGCACTGTGCACGCACTCCCTTTGGTGAATTTACGCACTTAAATTTTTGAACCAAGTGCATAGTTTTTTTCCTTTTGATGGATTTTTGTGTTGTAGGTGGACTAATTGCTGCTGGATGTGATGTCTTTCTTCAACCATTGTGTGAAATGTCGCAGATGATTTTTCAATGATAACAAATGCCCCCTGATGTGTGAGGTCAGGAGCATATGTATAGTAAAAATACATCAATGTTTCTTTTGCTGAGAGTGCCATTGTAATGGAGAGTGAAGAGAGGAACTACAAGAGCGATCCATCGGAGGGAGAGGAAAAACTGTGGGACCCAAACCTTTCTCTAGGAGAAAAAATAAAATCTGTGGACAAACGAGGTGAGCATGCCCCATGCTCATGTCATGAAACCAAAATGTGGGACTCTAACTAATGATGGATGTTGATGTAGATAACTGCAGTGCCCTCGGGGGTGGTTGATAATGTCAAATGACAGTTCTGAATGGTGAATGGGCTATGAAGGGAGTCAAGGATGACTGCAAGAATTGTCAATGACTCGTAGTCATTGNCAAGGCTCATCTGTTGTAGATGGAGGATGAATGATGATGAGGTTTATTTCCTTAAACTACGTCAATGATCTAGATTGCTATCTCTGTCATGGGGTTGATATAGGTTTGTGATAAATAAATATTTTTCACTAGGTGCTTATATAGATATCTCACAGGTGTCGCTCCATTTCCCGCAAGCATCCATAGCCACGATGGAGTCACCATAGCATCACAGACCTTGTCTACTGCTAGTGAGCGTCCATAGCCCTGGTGGAGATATCTACATGTCCCCTTATCTGGTCAAAATTTCCTTTCCATTCCTTCCCGATTTATTTAGTGCATGCTTAGCATTCGGTGGATGGGGAAAGTGATGTTTTTTTTTTTTAGCCTAATAGGGGATAATTTCCAACTTTTGAGATTTATTTGTATATTTTCTACACCTGGCTACATAGAGATATCCCTTTTGGGTTTTCAACCTTTAGACTTTGACACTTTTCCTTTCGCGTGAGCAACTACTTAGTGTGTGGATGGTTCTTCCATTACATAGGATTGGCTTGCCTGCCAATATGCAATAATGACCATTGATTAACCATTATGCTCGGTCATGTTTTAACTGTTGTCACAAAATCCCCAAATAGTTCTGATTCATTTTCAAAAAGAGACCCCTAATTCCACTCATGATCTAGGAAATAAATGCAAGTTGATTCATGCACGCTTCTAGTGCAAAGGTGATGCCTGTGTAAAGAAAAACATAAGTGAGAGTTATGTATGTCATGAAATATAATCGGAGGTCAAAAAACAACAAAATTGAAGAAACAAACTTCTTTGAAGGGTAAAGATGATGATGAAAGAACATGAAGAAAATGTTGAATTAGGAGAGTTGATGTATTCAGGGTTAGAGATGAATTTTGTCCAATTTCTTGCTATGACTAAAAAATCAAGCCTTTTAGATGAATGGTGATCAACAATATGTAATTAGGAAATGTAGTTGACTGATAAAGAGATTATAGATTGAGTGTTTCTAGCACCTTAGAGGATATTCACACATTCAGACCAACTAGAAGTTTGCAGCCTCTTGAAATGATCAATCCATGTGAAAGCTAATATGCTCAATGCTTCGTTCAGATGGGTTTCAGTGCTAGCATTGGCCGAGAATTACACTTCTCATTATGATTTTTCAACCTTCACTTTTTCAATCCTGTGCTTCATATAGGGATTTTATGAACTTCTATTAGTCATCCATGACATGCTTTATTATGGATGCGACTTTCTACGTTCCCCAACTCAAGCTATTATCCCGCTACAAACATGCTCATATATTTATTAATTCAAATCAAACATGTGATGTCAAATACACGTTTGTACTTGCATGGACAAACTGCTCAAGGTATAAGATTGATTTCAGGTTGAAAATTTCCAGAAATAAATGCGCTTAAGAGAATCATGCTGGGAAGGATCGATAATAGAATTCAAAAACCAGATCCATGAATTAGATTCCTAGGTGTCATTGTTGTGTTGGTTTTGTCACTTGGGTGAGAAAAAAACACAACACTTGCATGTTTAGTTAATCCTACTAAACAAGACAGAAGTGTGTGAGTTGGTTAGACAAACAAAATACACATGAAAACAAAGAAATAAAACTAAAAAAAACTAAGAAATAAATGTTAGAGATATTGAATAACTTAGAACCATAAAATAAAAAAAATGACCAATATATAGCTACCAATGGATCAATATATTGATAGGCTAAACACCGTAGAGAAAGGAAGGGACTTGTGAGTCCTCTCTTCCTCCTTGAGAGGGCTCTTGAGTTCCTGAATTGAGACCTCTTCTCTTCATATAATGGAAGAAATGATAATGGTGAAGAAATACAATGCCTATTCCCTCAAGAGGTGAGTGGAATGGCCTATTGCAATGGTGCTTGAAGGCTTCAAAGAGAAAAGAGGATTCTCAAAGAATAATTTTTGTAGCATAACAATATCTTGAAGTTCTTATTTTTCTAGCATACCCATGGCACTTATTTATAACATCCATTCATGGAAATATACAACTAGTTCATAGTCTGAACAAGGGGCCTTTTAGGGCACTCTTTATCCCTTGACCAACCTCCAAGCTAGATTTCGCTTAGAAATAAGTGTCAAATCATGTTGGGGGTCGGACTAGAAGTGGTTGAGAGGCCGGCAAGATTCATAAATGTGTCATTCATAGGAGTGCATGGATTTTCTCGTAGACAGTCGTGCATCATGCGTATAGTGCACACTGAGGGCTATATTATCTTGCGCATTATGTGCACTATGCACGCACTCCCTTTGGTGAATTTACGCACTTCAATTTTTGAACCAAGTGCATAGTTTTTTTCCTTTTGATGGATTTTTGTGTTGTAGGTGGACTAATTGTTGCTGGATGTGATGTCTTTCTTCAACCATTGTGTGAAATGTCGTAGATGATTTTTCAATGATAACAGATGCCCCCTGATGTGTGAGGTCAGGAGCATATGTATAGTAAAAATACATCAATGTTTCTTTTGCTGAGAGTGCCATTGTAATGGAGAGTGAAGAGAGGAACTACAAGAGCGATCCATCGGAGGGAGAGGAAAAACTGTGGGACCCAAACCTTTCTCTAGGAGAAAAAATAAAATATGTGGACAAACGAGGTGAGCATGCCCCATGCTCATGTCATGAAACCAAAATGTGGGACTCTAACTAATTATGGATGCTGATGTAGATAACTGCAGTGCCCTCGGGGGTGGTTGATAATGTCAAATGACAGTTCTGAATGGTGAATGGGCTATGAAGGGAGTCAAGGATGACTGTAAGAATTGTCAATGACTTGTAGTCATTGATGGCCTATCAACTTTGGAGGTCTTCGGCTGATATGAAACAACTGCATTGGTCGCATAGTAAGACCCACCGTAACATGAGAGTTTGTTGAAGTCGAATGTTATGGGGGTCAATGAAATAAGAGAGCAATGATGATTCTCTCTATGTCGTCCGAGACTCCTCATTGAAAAGGTAATGAGAGTCAATATATTGTCTCCCTTTTGTAAACTGTGTTGATGTCGACAGGAAGGGAGATGTGAATCCAATAATCAAAAGGGCTTCGTGAAATCCACTAAGTAATAGATGATATCAGGTACTGATGAGTAACATGAACAAAGTCAATATGCGGTGGGACTCAATACTACCATTGGTTGGGGTGTTTGAAAGATGATTGGAAACAACTGTAAAACTAGATCTAGCATTAGGGGGACGACTAGATATGGGGTTAAACTATGCTAGAGGCTAACAAAGTGGGAAAATTTAGAAATCATGGGTACATGGACTTGGGATACTCGGGGTTTTTTAACGATATCAATATGAAAAAGGGTGGATGCCCCAACCAAGGGAGACATGGGTTGCTTTTCCAGGTAAAAGAAAGCCATCAAAGATGACGACTAAAAATATATCTATATGCTGGAAACAAAGGATTTATACAATTACCAAAGAAATAAAGAATAATTTGGGTTGAGTAAATAGATACAGAAATGGGTTCCCCAGTGAAATATGGCTTGGCCTGTTTAGTGTGCAAGTTTGTGAAAGAGAAATGGTGGAGGGTGGGGGCCCCATGGGTGGGTTTCTGTATTAGGTAAATGGATGGAGGACAATCTACATATGGGAAAATTAATGGTGGATGAGATGGAGGGATAATGAAATTGCAGAGATGCAGTCAATATAACCAAGATGAGATGATCTGGGAGTCCATTGGGAAGGTTAGAAATATGATGAGAAGAAGTATGGGGTTCATTCTTGGAATTGCAGAATACTATCGGGACTCCCATCCCTGGGGGGTGAAATTAGCATGAGTGTCAATTTACTAGGGAAACTATGAATGGGACAACTCATGTGGGGGAGAGTGTTATCAGATGAAAGTACCAAAATGTGGTAGAGGTGAAGATACTGCAGATCCAAATGTAGGGACCCTAAAGGTAAATGTCAGAGGGTGTGAATGTGATATGCAATTGTTAACAGAGGGAGAAACTACATGCTAGTGTCGAACATATACCTGAAGGGGATGTAAGCTTGTTGAACAAGTACTTGCACACATGAAATCAAATACTCGGCGTGAAAAATATCTGATGAGAAGCATTATATAATAGCTATTTGATAAAACTAAAAGTGAGCATGCATACCTGAACATGACGTGATAAAAAGGCTCCTTCGGGTCCCAGTGTAGATGATGACCCAGGGAATGTGAATGTGTAGATGGTAGGATTAGGAGTTCATGACTGAGAACATATAGAAAATTGAAGGCTCTAGGCTCCTATAATAGAGTGTGGAAGTTGGGGAAAAGGGGCTATATATGGATGGTGGGCCAACAATGCCACCAATTTGTACCTGCCACTATTGCTGAGATGAAGATAGAGTTGTGAGGTGATTTGGATCAGGAGGGTGAAAGATCTCTTGTGAGAGGAAAAGTGCTCGATGATGGAGAACATTACAATGTAAATTAGGGGTATTCATTTCCTCCAAGATATCTTCATCGCAGTGGAAAATGAGAGAATACAAGGGATCCTGAGAGATGGTAGGAGGATCCATCAATGGGAAAGTGTCAGTGATCACAAGGGATGAGGACATAGAAGGGATACTATGTGCGGGGTGTGATGGCATGTTGGACATAAACCAAATGTCAAGACACTGTGGATGATACCTCGTTCACTCAGTAATGGACGAAGATATATGACAAATGTCCATAATGTTAGCATTAGTAGGGAGTGCCTAAGAGGGCTCAGGTAGAGTTGTGTGGCGTACTGCAACTAATATTTGGAGAAATTGAGGTAAAGTTGGGTAGTGATGAGTATAATGGCCATATTTTGAGCATATGGCACAAGCGAATTTGGTTTTGAGGACTCCATAGTAGTTGCAGATGTACTTGGTGGAGTGGAAATAAATGGGGTTGCTTGAGGGAGTTGGATAATATTGTGTAACTCGGGAAGAGTAGAACATCTATTAGTGAGGTGTCCTTCCCTTTCTCATAGTGCGCAAGGAGGTTGAGCTTAGGGAGGGGGTGGAGCTATGGGATTATTATTCCTCCATCTGCCCCCAGTAGTGGCGGTGGTGTTCACAGTTGGGGGTGAGGGTGGTGTGGCAGGAGCTTGTACTAGGATCTGCATCGGTAATCCTTCTTTCCGAGGAGGGAGAGATGGTTCAGGGACCATAGAGGGTGGATGGAGATACCATATAGGTATGGTGAGAACCATGTTAGGAGGGGTGATGGTAGCGATGACCTGGAATTCTTGGACTCTAGGTGGGGGGTATAAAAATGGGATTTGGGTAATGGCTTGGGGGACTGTCTCCAAAACCGGGATGTG
>JZKD02S1280584.1:0-12086 GCA_000966675.3 Picea glauca
TAAGGTGAGGAGGTTAGGATGATCCCACTAAATCATGAAAGTGAGTAAGATCTAAACCATTCGGATGCCACCTCACCATGGAAGTTTCTCCTTCTAGAAGATTCGAGAAAACGCTCGTTTTTCCCACGTGTAAGCATTCTCGCACCCTGCCTATAGAGTAGACTGTGAACTCCTCGTGACTTAGCTATGATGCAGCCTGCGAGAATCGAGCATTCTCACACCCTAGATATAATGTAGCCTGCGAACTTCCTTTTTTAATAGGGTTTTCATAAAGGAAAATGCAACTTCTTTTCTCAGGAAAAGTTCTTATCCCTTCTTTCTTCGGGAACTCAGGCCACTGACCCCTCTGAAGGTAACAGATAGGTTTACATCATTAACAGTCATAGGGATGACAAAAATAATGTGTAATAGAGAGACCCCCAAAGTATGAAGTTAGACCAGAGTGATATCTTAAATACTTTGTCGAGTGTGTGTAGGGAACAAGGAACAGTAAGTCGGAAACCTGGCAATAAACAATGAAATACAATACAATAATATATCATCACTGAGGTAGGCATTCCCATACTTAGAATACAAATGAATCAGTGCATAAATGTCGACATGCGAAGATCCATGTCAAGTAAGACAGGTGATGGCCACCAAACATACACTGTGGATCCATGCCAATATGACTCAAATCTGAACATAGCCACCAAAAATACACTATGGATCTATGTGTTAAAAGACTCAAATTTGAACATAGCCACGAGACATACAATGTGGATCTATGTAACAGTACACTGAATATACTCCAACACAACCTGGATCTGTCAGAAAATATCCAGGGTCTTCATCTCCACCACTCTATAGTACGAATCTAACCATGTGAATACATGTGTCGAAGTCGAACATGGTAGAAACCACTTGATTACTGGTCATTAGTGTATACCGTTAACAAGTGCGAGGGAAATCACCATTAATTTCAATGAATCACAAGGTACACTATTACAATCTAACGAATGTGAATAAATGAGTTGAAGTCGAACACTCGGTGGAATCTCTCGATCAGGGGTCGATAATGAAAACCCATTGTCGAAAGTGAGGAAACCTGCCATTGAAGCATGCAAGTTCCAAGGTACCAATTGGTTTCTAAGTCTAACTCATGGATAATGAGTTGAAGTCGACAGGAAAAGACTCATCACAGGAGGGCCTTAATGTATCCCCCATCAATGACACGAAATGGGTAACAAGATTTGATGTAGATAAGAGTAACTAGTGATTCAGGACTGACTCAGGCATGGCCGATGCAATAGAAGGCTTTAAGGACTGCAGAAACGGCCGACACAATAGAAGGCTTTCCGGGTTGAACATCTCTTTGAACATATTGATGACACAACAACTGTCTTGGGAAATACTGACTCAACAACAGGTATCATAGACCAATTTGTAATCTTATCAGGAGTATGATCAAGAGACAAGCGGATTTTCCAACCTAGACACAAAGTGAGTGAAAGGGTGTTATGTTCAAAAGTGACTCTTCCATGGAATACAGGTTTAGACACAATTCTTTCCAAAATTTCCCCCCACCATTTCTGGTGAGTACCTCTTTATTTTTACACAAGCTTGAGGAGGATAACATATGCTTGAAATGTAAGCTCATCCTTCGGGCGAGTCCCTCAGAGTATGTTTAAAAAACCCTAGGAAGGAGTGGTTCGGTCCCACATGGGCCTTTCAATGTTTGTTTTATGAGTCCAAAGAAAGAAAACTTAGGGGTCTTTCATGTTTTGAGAGTCTGAAAAACACTTAAAGAGAACTCTCCCAGTTCCTTTTTCATAAATTAGTTCGAAGAGACCAAAAAAGTAATAAACTATTGCTCACCAAACGTTTTCTTCAAATATTTTTACAAGCATGAAAAAAACAAGATCGCTCGGCAATCTTTTCATCTTTAGAGAGTCTGAAAAGAGCTTAAAGGGAACTCCAAGGGGTTCCTTTTTCATATAACCTTTATGAGTCCGGAAAAGTGAGAAAAGTATACTCGGTTACATTCTCATTGATTTACAAGCATGAGAAAGAACAAAGACTAAGCTCGGTAATTTATTCTCATGTATTTACGAGCATGAGAAAGAAAAAAGACTAAGCTCAGGATTGTTTTCATTTTTACGCAAGCTTTAAAACAAAGCAAAACTATGCTTGGACCTGGTTTCATTTTTTACACAATCTTGAACCAGAGGAAACTATGCTTGAGGTAAGTGGTTTCATTTTTACGCAAGCTTGAACCATATAAAACTATGCTTGCGACTTCCCAATGCATAATATAGGGATGGTTGGTACTTAGCCCCCAACTTAAGAAGCTAGCAGTTTAACTTCAACATGAAGTCCAGAGGCCGAAGCCAAATGCTCCCCCAAGGTTTGTTTCATCCAACTTCAAAGGTGGATGAAATGAAGTTTCAAATAGTAGATGACTTGACTCAAACAGAGAGGGGGGAAACTATTTCATTTTTTAACGAGCTTGACACAGAAACAAGAACTATGCTCAAGTCTAGTTTCATTTTTTAACGAGCTTGAAATCAAAAAATCATGCTCATATACCTCTGTTTCATTTTTTAACGAGGTTGCCTCAGAGACGCAAAACCTATCCTCAGAGTCTTCTTGATCATGGATTCCAAGAGGACAATGCTCCGGAAAGAGACCATGTCAAGGGACAAAACTCGGTCATGGCTTCCAAGAGGTCTTCGCTGGAAGAAAGAAACATACTTTGGAAGGACACCATGTCTAGGGTCANTAAGGTGAGGAGGTTAGGATGATCCCACTAAATCATGAAAGTGAGTAAGATCTAAACCATTCGGATGCCACCTCACCATGGAAGTTTCTCCTTCTAGAAGATTCGAGAAAACGCTCGTTTTTCCCACGTGTAAGCATTCTCGCACCCTGCCTATAGAGTAGACTGTGAACTCCTCGTGACTTAGCTATGATGCAGCCTGCGAGAATCGAGCATTCTCACACCCTAGATATAATGTAGCCTGCGAACTTCCTTTTTTAATAGGGTTTTCATAAAGGAAAATGCAACTTCTTTTCTCAGGAAAAGTTCTTATCCCTTCTTTCTTCGGGAACTCAGGCCACTGACCCCTCTGAAGGTAACAGATAGGTTTACATCATTAACAGTCATAGGGATGACAAAAATAATGTGTAATAGAGAGACCCCCAAAGTATGAAGTTAGACCAGAGTGATATCTTAAATACTTTGTCGAGTGTGTGTAGGGAACAAGGAACAGTAAGTCGGAAACCTGGCAATAAACAATGAAATACAATACAATAATATATCATCACTGAGGTAGGCATTCCCATACTTAGAATACAAATGAATCAGTGCATAAATGTCGACATGCGAAGATCCATGTCAAGTAAGACAGGTGATGGCCACCAAACATACACTGTGGATCCATGCCAATATGACTCAAATCTGAACATAGCCACCAAAAATACACTATGGATCTATGTGTTAAAAGACTCAAATTTGAACATAGCCACGAGACATACAATGTGGATCTATGTAACAGTACACTGAATATACTCCAACACAACCTGGATCTGTCAGAAAATATCCAGGGTCTTCATCTCCACCACTCTATAGTACGAATCTAACCATGTGAATACATGTGTCGAAGTCGAACATGGTAGAAACCACTTGATTACTGGTCATTAGTGTATACCGTTAACAAGTGCGAGGGAAATCACCATTAATTTCAATGAATCACAAGGTACACTAGTACAATCTAACGAATGTGAATAAATGAGTTGAAGTCGAACACTCGGTGGAATCTCTCGATCAGGGGTCGATAATGAAAACCCATTGTCAAAAGTGAGGAAACCTGCCATTGAAGCATGCAAGTTCCAAGGTACCAATTGGTTTCTAAGTCTAACTCCTGGATAATGAGTTGAAGTCGACAGGAAAAGACTCATCACAGGAGGGCCTTAATGTATCCCCCATCAATGACACGAAATGGGTAACAAGATTTGATGTAGATAAGAGTAACCAGTGATTCAGGACTGACTCAGGCATGGCCGATGCAATAGAAGTCTTTAAGGACTGCAGAAATGGTCGACGCAATAGAAGGCTTTCCGGGTTGAACATCTCTTTGAACATATTGATGACACAACAACTGTCTTGGGAAATACTGACTCAACAACAGGTATCATAGACCAATTTGTAATCTTATCAGGAGTATGATCAAGAGACAAGCGGATTTTCCAACCTAGACACAAAGTGAGTGAAAGGGTGTTATGTTCAAAAGTGACTCTTCCATGGAATACAGGTTTAGACACAATTCTTTCCAAAATTTCCCCCCACCATTTCTGGTGAGTACCTCTTTATTTTTACACAAGCTTGAGGAGGATAACATATGCTTGAAATGTAAGCTCATCCTTCGGGCGAGTCCCTCAGAGTATGTTTAAAAAACCCTAGGAAGGAGTGGTTCGGTCCCACATGGGCCTTTCAATGTTTGTTTTATGAGTCCAAAGAAAGAAAACTTAGGGGTCTTTCATGTTTTGAGAGTCTGAAAAACACTTAAAGAGAACTCTCCCAGTTCCTTTTTCATAAATTAGTTCGAAGAGACCAAAAAAGTAATAAACTATTGCTCACCAAACGTTTTCTTCAAATATTTTTACAAGCATGAAAAAAACAAGATCGCTCGGCAATCTTTTCATCTTTAGAGAGTCTGAAAAGAGCTTAAAGGGAACTCCAAGGGGTTCCTTTTTCATATAACCTTTATGAGTCCGGAAAAGTGAGAAAAGTATACTCGGTTACATTCTCATTGATTTACAAGCATGAGAAAGAACAAAGACTAAGCTCGGTAATTTATTCTCATGTATTTACGAGCATGAGAAAGAAAAAAGACTAAGCTCAGGATTGTTTTCATTTTTACGCAAGCTTTAAAACAAAGCAAAACTATGCTTGGACCTGGTTTCATTTTTTACACAATCTTGAACCAGAGGAAACTATGCTTGAGGTAAGTGGTTTCATTTTTACGCAAGCTTGAACCATATAAAACTATGCTTGCGACTTCCCAATGCATAATATAGGGATGGTTGGTACTTAGCCCCCAACTTAAGAAGCTAGCAGTTTAACTTCAACATGAAGTCCAGAGGCCGAAGCCAAATGCTCCCCCAAGGTTTGTTTCATCCAACTTCAAAGGTGGATGAAATGAAGTTTCAAATAGTAGATGACTTGACTCAAACAGAGAGGGGGGAAACTATTTCATTTTTTAACGAGCTTGACACAGAAACAAGAACTATGCTCAAGTCTAGTTTCATTTTTTAACGAGCTTGAAATCAAAAAATCATGCTCATATACCTCTGTTTCATTTTTTAACGAGGTTGCCTCAGAGACGCAAAACCTATCCTCAGAGTCTTCTTGATCATGGATTCCAAGAGGACAATGCTCCGGAAAGAGACCATGTCAAGGGACAAAACTCGGTCATGGCTTCCAAGAGGTCTTCGCTGGAAGAAAGAAACATACTTTGGAAGGACACCATGTCTAGGGTCACGACAGGAGTAAAGAGATTAGGCTCTAACAACCCTATCGAAGAGATCACCATGTCAACTACTGGATCTAAGTCATCAGAAGTTGAATCCATGGGCGACAACGCCACATAATTGACCTGTGGCGGGGGAGATACCATCTACATATAAGAACCAGGAGGCAATCCAGGCGGGGTCAATGAATGAAAGTTGATCAACAGTCACAACCCATCCATCGTGAGGGAAAGATATCACACGAAAAAGAGTAGACACAATAGCTTTCATGGCATAGACATAATCTTTCCCAAGGAGTAAATCAAAATCCAAGGGGTCTTGGAATACCATGACGTCAATAAAGACATTTTTCCATCCCAGAGTTATAGAAAACTGAGGAAGGGTCCCTAAAGGTTGACTAGTTCTTCTGTTAAAAGCTAACAGATTCTACGTAACTGGCACAAGTGGAGGACAACCCAAAGCTTTCCAAGAAAAAGAGGACAAAACACTAATGAATGCACCTTCATCTATCAGTGTCTGAGGAACGTATTGACCACAAACCTGTATTGTAATCTGGAAAGGAATGTGAGAGGGAAGACGAGGTCCAGTTAGCACACCCCAATCAAAATGGATGGCCTCAAAACTTGGAGGGGGTTCCACGGAAGAAGGAGGAATAGCCCCCTGCATGATAGATTCTGTATCAACGAGAAAAACATGGGCAGTATCAGGTTTACTCTCGAGCGGGAGAGTAGGATCGACCAATGACGAGATCGGATCAACCACTTGGGTTGCATTCTCCAAGGGAAGAATGGGATCGATGCTTGGAAAAGGATCGACCACTTGGGTTTCACTCTCTAACAGGAGAGTGGGATCAACTAAGGATGGGATTAGATCAACCACTTTGTCAACACTCTCTAAAGGGAGAGTGGAATCGACCAAAGATGGGATTGGATCGACCACTTTGTCAATTGGTTCAATTAAGGACATGACCAGATTGACGACATGATCAACCGAATTGACTGACAAAGGCACCAGATTAATGATTCCATCAAATACAGGTGGGTCGAGAGTAAGCTTGTGATAAGCAACTGGAAGTTGAGGTTGGGAAATAGTCATGTCTTCCATAAATTTTGAGGCTTCATCTATACGAGGGAAAAGGTGAGTTAGATTACTCCCTTTGCATAACATGCACGGGAGCTTGACTCTATTTTTCTTCTTCCCAACTATATCGTGACTAGTTGACGGGAGGTCATCAACATGTTGTTCAGAGGCTGACAACATGGGTTGGTTAGGGCATGTATACCATACTTCTATGACCTTGGATAGACCAGGGTAATCCTTAAGAAGATGGCTACCCTTACAAAGCCTACAAGGGTACTTGGTCTTACAAGTTGTTTGGGTGATCTTGACATCATCAACACTCCCATCACGATGAACAGTAATTGGTTGTTTTCCAACATGTTTGACAGTGGTTGGAGGTTTTGACCCTCACTTATCTTTATTCTTCTTAATATTTATTTTCTTCTTCTTCTTATTCACCGGGTTACTAGCTTCAGAACTTTCACTCGACAAAAAAGATGAAACAGAAGGTGACCTTGCAAGTGATGAAGGCGAAGAAGACCTTATTGGTGAAGAAGGTGAAGGATCAACATGAGGTTGATGCTCTTGGGGGGAAGTGCTTGTGACTGAAGAAATAACTACATTCTGGATTACCTGAGTGGAAAACAACCATACCGGTAATCCAATAGTGAGACCTGGAAGGCTCAAAGTAGCGATGTGAGGAGGACCAATGTTTCCATAAGAATGAAAAACAAAAGGTTCNGAATGAAAGTTGATCAACAGTCACAACCCATCCATCGTGAGGGAAAGATATCACACGAAAAAGAGTAGACACAATAGCTTTCATGGCATAGACATAATCTTGCCCAAGGAGTAAATCAAAATCCAAGGGGTCTTGGAATACCATGACGTCAATAAAGACATTTTTCCATCCCAAAGTTATAGAAAACTGAGGAAGGGTCCCTAAAGGTTGACTAGTTCTTCTGTTAAAAGCTAACAGATTCTGCGTAACCGGCACAAGTGGAGGACAACCCAAATCTTTCCAAGCAAAAGAGGACAAAACACTAACGAATGCACCTTCATCTATCAGTGTCTGAGGAACGTATTGACCACAAACCTATATTGTAATCTGGAAAGGAATGTGAGAGGGAAGACGAGGTCCAGTTAGCACACCCCAATCAAAATGGATGGCCTCAAAACTTGGAGGGGGTTCCACAGAAGAAGGAGGAATAGCCCCCCGCATGATAGATTCTGTATCAACGAGAAAAACATGGGCAGTATCAGGTTTACTCTCGAGCGGGAGAGTAGGATCGACCAATGAAGAGATCGGATCAACCACTTGGGTTGCATTCTCCAAGGGGAGAATGGGATCGATGCTTGGAAAAGGATCGACCACTTGGGTTTCACTCTCTAACAGGAGAGTGGGATCAACTAAGGATGGGATTAGATCAACCACTTTGTCAACACTCTCTAAAGGGAGAGTGGAATCGACCAAAGATGGGATTGGATCGACCACTTTGTCAATTGGTTCAATTAAGGACATGACCAGATTGACGACATGATCAACCGAATTGACTGACAAAGGCACCAGATTAATGATTCCATCAAATACAGGTGGGTCGAGAGTAAGCTTGTGATAAGCAACTGGAAGTTGAGGTTGGGAAATAGTCATGTCTTCCATAAATTTTGAGGCTTCATCTATACGAGGGAAAAGGTGAGTTAGATTACTCCCTTTGCATAACATGCACGGGAGCTTGACTCTATTTTTCTTCTTCCCAACTATATCGTGACTAGTTGACGGGAGGTCATCAACATGTTGTTCAGAGGCTGACAACATGGGTTGGTTAGGGCATGTATACCATACTTCTATGACCTTGGATAGACCAGGGTAATCCTTAAGAAGATGGCTACCCTTACAAAGCCTACAAGGGTACTTGGTCTTACAAGTTGTTTGGGTGATCTTGACATCATCAACACTCCCATCACGATGAACAGTAATTGGTTGTTTTCCAACATGTTTGACAGTGGTTGGAGGTTTTGACCCTCACTTATCTTTATTCTTCTTAATATTTATTTTCTTCTTCTTCTTATTCACCGGGTTACTAGCTTCAGAACTTTCACTCGACAAAAAAGATGAAACAGAAGGTGACCTTGCAAGTGATGAAGGCGAAGAAGACCTTATTGGTGAAGAAGGTGAAGGATCAACATGAGGTTGATGCTCTTGGGGGGAAGTGCTTGTGACTGAAGAAATAACTACATTCTGGATTACCTGAGTGGAAAACAACCATACCGGTAATCCAATAGTGAGACCTGGAAGGCTCAAAGTAGCGATGTGAGGAGGACCAATGTTTCCATAAGAATGAAAAACAAAAGGTTCCCCGGGAAAAGGAGTTCCTTCATTGGTCATTCTAGGAATTGACACCATAAAAATAAATATCCAATCTAGATTCCACTAGGGAAAACAAATAGCACGCATTAAAAATCTAGTAAGCAATCAAGCAAACAAAACCTTCTCACAATGAGCACACTAGTTGGTGATGAAATCCAACATCGCGGGAACAAAGTAAGAAGGGGCTGAGATAGAGAGGGTGGAAAAGTTACTTTGATGACCTGCTTAACGGACTTACACCCTGGTGCAAGCTCCCACACATAATCATGGGTATACCCTCCAAGGAGCCCGAGTGAGTTTGGCCAATGTCAATTCCAGGTACCGTGAAGACTTNTTCATTTCGATGAAAGCTATGCTACGAGAAGGAGAAAACATTTATCATTCCTAGATGCACAATGTCCCAAAATCTTAAACTCACCAATATCAAGATTCTCAAGAAATGAGAAAAAGGTATTGTACACCAATGCACGATTCATGCCCCCCCCCCGGCCATGAGGGGGAAATTTTTTCATAATTTAAGACCAAAAAATTCCAAGAATCATGCAATTTCACTACTTCAAATGCAAGGATGCCCCCAATCTAATATAAAACAAGAAATTAAATCTTTTTGTTTCAAAAATTTCACTAAAATCAATAATGAACTTTCTTAAAACAAAGAAACCCAAACTAAAAGTTTTCTTTTAAAGTGAACTATTTAGAAGAAATCTAATATTTTCCTAAACAATTCTAAAGAAAACACGTGCTTTGTAATTGAAATATACTCAAAGCAAGAGACTAATCCTTCAAAACCAAACAAAACCAATGTGGCTAAAAGTAACTCAAAGAATGTCAAGCAGACTATAAACAGATCAATATAGGCTCCAAAAGATCAATCCAGTTGATCAAAGCAAAATCGGGTCATCAAAAGATGACAAGACCCAATAAAAAAAGGTTTACAAACAAGTTCGTAGCCTAGCAGTAGAGTACAGTGCGAGAATTAGGTATTCACGCAAGCTAGACACTGGTAGGGTGCGAGAAGTTCGCACTCGATCTAACAGTAGGGTGTGAAAATCAATGGTTTTCACAAGTTGTAGAGAGGTATAGTGCGAGAATGTTTGTAATCAAAGAAAATTTTGAAAAAGGATAGGGAATATAAGTGAACTTCTAGATCTAGAGAGTCTGGATGGATGTCCCACAGACTCAGAAACCAAAAAACAAACAATCAAAGGAAGGGAAACTAGACTAACTAGGAAACAATCTATTCCCCANCTTTCTTAAAACAAAGAAACCCAAACTAAAAGTTTTCTTTTAAAGTGAACTATTTAGAAGAAATCTAATATTTTCCTAAACAATTCTAAAGAAAACACGTGCTTTGTAATTGAAAGATACTCAAAGCAAGAGACTAATCCTTCAAAACCAAACAAAACCAATGTGGCTAAAAGTAACTCAAAGAATGTCAAGCAGACTATAAACAGATCAATATAGGCTCCAAAATATCAATCCAGTTGATCAAAGCAAAATCGGGTCATCAAAAGATGACAAGACCCAATAAAAAAAGGTTTACAAACAAGTTCGCAGCCTAGCAGTAGAGTACAGTGCGAGAATTAGGTATTCACGCAAGCTAGACACTGGTAGGGTGCGAGAAGTTCGCACTCGATCTAACAGTAGGGTGTGAAAATCAATGGTTTTCGCAAGTTGTAGAGAGGTATAGTGCGAGAATGTTTGTAATCAAAGGAAATTTTGAAAAAGGATAGGGAATCTAAGTGAACTTCTAGATCTAGAGAGTCTGGATGGATGTCCCACAGACTCAGAAACCAAAAAACAAACAATCAAAGGAAGGGAAACTAGACTAACTAGGAAACAATCTATTCCCCANAGTGGGTTAAGATGGTTAAAAGGTAACCCCTTGAGGAAGCTACATGAAAGTATAAATAAGAGGCAAGACTCTCTCATTTTATATCACACTTGAGCATATTGAATGTCTACAGGTGGCTAAGGTAACCAAAGGATATATAAACCGAATTTTAGAGAGAAGGTGAAGTAAAGAAGGCCGTAATTCAAGGGAGGATAAATTATTTTGATGATGCTTTCTAAGGTATGCTATTTACAGGTCATCTCATGATTTTTGCAATAACATTTTTTGTAGAATGATTAAGATCATGAAATTGATAGGATATTTAGAAAACATATCCAAGTAGATATGGTACGAATTTCAGCTTGTGGGTCGTTGCAGTTTTGGAGTTACACTCCGTGGAAAATAGGGTTTGTGGCTAGTCCTGAAACTAGTCTAAAACAAGTGTTTCGGGTAAAAACGTCATAATTTATTCATAACATATCCAATTTAAGTAAGACCAAAATTTTTTGTTAGAGTATAGTCTTTAGTATTCTTTGTAACATTTTCATATCCATACAACAAATATTCTGTGCGGGGAACTCTCTCTCTACAAGTTCACTCTCTAGAATGCGACAAAATTCAACAAGGTATGCCATTTTTTGCTATAACTCCTTTTTCTAAGAGGTTCCAAGTAGTGAAACCTGGAGGAATTGTATAAAACACATTGAAGAACATTCTGTATTATTTTCATATCTTTATTCATTACAGTTACATAGTTATGATTATTTCAAGTTAGGGTTGTTGACTAATCCAAAACTAGTCATGTGAGACTAAATAAAAGTTTGATGAAAATGCTAGTCTCTTGTTGTTAAAGTTAAGGAAGGTTTGCATGTATGTGAACATATAGACCAGGTCTATTACACAGTTACAAATTAGATTTGGATGATGAGGGATTTTGGTTGAGGTACATTTTGGATACATGGTTGAGACAAGTGGTTGATGAGTTGGCACATACATGAGGTGTATAGTTGATGATGTTGGTACATATTGATGAATCATAGTTGATGAGTAGTTGATACATGATTGGTACATACCTGGTACATGGTTGGAGGCACTTGTTAGTATTATTGTTGAGACATGGTTTATGGATGATGTAGCATACTTGTATTTGTTGATACTGAGAGGGGGGTGAATCAATATCAAGTACAATTAAAAAAAAATTTTCAACTTATACTTAAACCATTCAATTATATTCAATGAGAAATGAACAATAGTATAAGAGTTACACCAATACACCACAATACACCATGCACAATATATGAGAAATAATCAATA
>JZKD02S1280595.1:0-12085 GCA_000966675.3 Picea glauca
CTATCCCCCTCAACTATGTACATTCAATATGCTAGAACAGGAACATGGAATCTGCATATTTTCTTTATTGTTCTCTTCATAAAAAATATAACATTCAACTAGTGTGGCATCTCCTCTTTCCATTAGTTACTTTTGTTTAAAAAAAATGGCGACGTTACTAGGAACTATAATTGATCTTCAAAACTTTTATAAAGGAATTACCAACACTGCAAAATACTTCTCAAACAGAGTGTCGATACCAATATCAAAAGAGGAATTAAAAAATATGCAAATACTTCTCAAACGGAGCATTGATACTTGTCATCACAACCAATATTAACTCGTGTATTGAATAGTAGCATATGGTCAATCATATTCATATAAATATTCCCAAAAAGAAAACACAACCTATGCTTATTTCACCTTCATCATTATGACATATTCTTATCTATCCCCCTCAACCTTGAAAAAATATAAACCACCCTTATTTATCCCTCTCAGCCCTGTACCTTCAACATGTTAGAACATGAATAGGGAATCTCCATATTTCCTTTATTTCCCTCTTCTTGAAAAATATAATATTAATCTAGTGTGGCATTTCCACTTTACATTAGTGATTTAAAAAAAATGTCGATGTTACTAGGAACTGGAACTGATATTCAAAACCTTTAAAAATGAAAAAATTACCAATATAAAAAAAGGAATTAGAAACTCTGCAGATAATTCTAAAATAGAGCGCTTGTGCCAATATCAAAAGAGGAATTGGTAACTCTGAAAATATTTCTCAAACAAATCCCTATGCAAGTAAAACAATGAAAATATCCCTATGGTACCTTTTTAATTAATCTCTAAGACCAAATTGGATGAAGGAAAAAATAATTATGACTTCATTGACAATTCAGAATATTAGTTGAGGATAATAATGGTAGAAAGAATATATATGTTTTAATGTTGATTAATATAAAAATAGACAAATAAAAAGTCATGAAACCTGATACCACAATTCACATATGGAATCTCCTTTTTGTTGGGACCAACGCTCGATGTATTTCCTGTCATGAGCATAATGTGGAGCGAAAAAACACATGTTTTGGATCAACAAGTTAATGATAAAATACATACTTGACACAAAAACCATTCATTCAACAAAGATAAAAAAAATATAAACCACACTTATCTATCCTCCTCAACCATGTACCTTCAAGGTGCTATAACATGAACATTGAATCTCCTTATTTCCTTTATTGTCCTCTTCCCAACAAATTCAACATTCACCCAGTGTGGAATATCCACTTTCCATTATTGATTTATGTTTAAAAACCCCTAACCCATCATATCCCCTTAATCCCTAACCCTAAACCTCTAACCCCTACTCCCTAAAACCCCATTAACCTTTAAATCCAGCTAAAACCTAAACCCCCTAAACCTACCTTAACCCCTAACCCCTTAAACACTAAACCCTAATATGGAATTATTAGCCTTTAAAACACTAAAATATTAACTCCTAACCCCTTACACCTTGTACCCAAAAACCTTAAACCCCTTAACCACTAAACCATACCCTACCCCTAATTAAAATCTATATATTATGTCTACTTCTTCTCTTCTTAACTTACTCTCAATTTGTTCATGTGTACATAGAATATATCCATAAAGAAAAAAGAATGCATTATTTTTCTTCTACATTTAACATATTAATGTATACAAAAACAATCTGCGATATAAAGACATATAATGAATAACTTACCAAGGAATGATATTCATGCCCGCTTCAAGGTGTCCATACTCACTACAATCGTTTTTAACTGTTTTTACTAAATTTATCCTTCTATTATAGCCCCTTCATTTTTTCACAAGGGAAATAAAATTTTCGATCACGAAAATTCTCGACCAATGCAGATCTCAAGTCTCGACCTTCTCCTCCTAGAGGAATGTTATGTGATAGTTTTCCTTACCAAACTTCCAGTGATGCTTATCTTAAAAAATCAATTTCAGTGGTTTAACTATTTGTAATGCAATTAACAAAATATTTTTTTTTTGTATTTAGACCTAAAAATATCCCTTATAACCTCTACAAATCATCGTTAGTATAGAAACAATGTCGGACGTCTTTAATATTTCAAATTTTTTAATTATATATCGAACTTTCATCGGACTTCCGACAGATGTTGACTAGAGATACATTGCTTAATGAACAAAAATATTGACTTCGTCAAACATCAGTACATACATCATTGACTTGGTCACTTGTCGAATATCTGATGATATTTGACCTATTCAACCATCAGATATCCAACTATAGTCTCTTTTGCCAGATATTCGACGAACATCGGGGATTTTAAAAAATATATATAGACAATGTGAGTAAAATACGATTGTACGACTGATTTTGTTCATAATGTCAGAGTACATCATCGATTTTTTCTCCCATATGTAGTAGTGGCACTTCCTAGGGTGGGATGGGATGTTGGAAATGAGAGATTGTAGGCTAGTTGTAGTAGTTGGCACCTTGACNCTAGTGTGGCATCTCCTCTTTCCATTAGTTACTTTTGTTTAAAAACAATGGCGACATTACTAGGAACTATAATTGATCTTCAAAACTTTTATAAAGGAATTACCAACACTGCAAAATACTTCTCAAACAGAGCGTCGATACCAATATCAAAAGAGGAATTAAAAAATATGCAAATACTTCTCAAACGGAGCGTTGATACTTGTCATCACAACCAATATTAACTCGTGTATTGAATAGTAGCATATGGTCAATCATATTCATATAAATATTCACAAAAAGAAAACACAACCTATGCTTATTTCACCTTCATCATTATGACATATTCTTATCTATCCCCCTCAACCTTGAAAAAATATAAACCACCCTTATTTATCCCTCTCAGCCCTATACCTTCAACATGTTAGAACATGAATAGGGAATCTCCATATTTCCTTTATTTCCCTCTTCTTGAAAAATATAATATTAATCTAGTGTGGCGTTTCCACTTTACATTAGTGATTTAAAAAAAATGTCGATGTTACTAGGAACTGGAACTGATATTCAAAACCTTTAAAAATGAAAAAATTACCAATATAAAAAAAGGAATTAGAAACTCTGCAGATAATTCTAAAATAGAGCGCTTGTGCCAATATCAAAAGAGGAATTGGTAACTCTGAAAATATTTCTCAAACAAATCCCTATGCAAGTAAAACAATGAAAATATCCCTATGGTACCTTTTTAATTAATCTCTAAGACCAAATTGGATGAAGGAAAAAATAATTATGACTTCATTGACAATTCAGAATATTAGTTGAGGATAATAATGGTAGAAAGAATATATATGTTTTAATGTTGATTAATATAAAAATAGACAAATAAAAAGTCATGAAACCTGATACCACAATTCACATATGGAATCTCCTTTTTGTTGGGACCAACGCTCGATGTATTTCCTGTCATGAGCATAATGTGGAGCGAAAAAACACATGTTTTGGATCAACAAGTTAATGATAAAATACATACTTGACACAAAAACCATTCATTCAACAAAGATAAAAAAAATATAAACCACACTTATCTATCCTCCTCAACCATGTACCTTCAAGGTGCTATAACATGAACATTGAATCTCCTTATTTCCTTTATTGTCCTCTTCCCAACAAATTCAACATTCACCCAGTGTGGAATATCCACTTTCCATTATTGATTTATGTTTAAAAACCCCTAACCCATCATATCCCCTTAATCCCTAACCCTAAACCTCTAACCCCTACTCCCTAAAACCCCATTAACCTTTAAATCCAGCTAAAACCTAAACCCCCTAAACCTACCTTAACCCCTAACCCCTTAAACACTAAACCCTAATATGGAATTATTAGCCTTTAAAACACTAAAATATTAACTCCTAACCCCTTACACCTTGTACCCAAAAACCTTAAACCCCTTAACCACTAAACCATACCCTACCCCTAATTAAAATCTATATATTATGTCTACTTCTTCTCTTCTTAACTTACTCTCAATTTGTTCATGTGTACATAGAATATATCCATAAAGAAAAAAGAATGCATTATTTTTCTTCTACATTTAACATATTAATGTATACAAAAACAATCTGCGATATAAAGACATATAATGAATAACTTACCAAGGAATGATATTCATGCCCGCTTCAAGGTGTCCATACTCACTACAATCGTTTTTAACTGTTTTTACTAAATTTATCCTTCTATTATAGCCCCTTCATTTTTTCACAAGGGAAATAAAATTTTCGATCACGAAAATTCTCGACCAATGCAGATCTCAAGTCTCGACCTTCTCCTCCTAGAGGAATGTTATGTGATAGTTTTCCTTACCAAACTTCCAGTGATGCTTATCTTAAAAAATCAATTTCAGTGGTTTAACTATTTGTAATGCAATTAACAAAATATTTTTTTTTTGTATTTAGACCTAAAAATATCCCTTATAACCTCTACAAATCATCGTTAGTATAGAAACAATGTCGGACGTCTTTAATATTTCAAATTTTTTAATTATATATCGAACTTTCATCGGACTTCCGACAGATGTTGACTAGAGATACATTGCTTAATGAACAAAAATATTGACTTCGTCAAACATCAGTACATACATCATTGACTTGGTCACTTGTCGAATATCTGATGATATTTGACCTATTCAACCATCAGATATCCAACTATAGTCTCTTTTGCCAGATATTCGACGAACATCGGGGATTTTAAAAAATATATATAGACAATGTGAGTAAAATACGATTGTACGACTGATTTTGTTCATAATGTCAGAGTACATCATCGATTTTTTCTCCCATATGTAGTAGTGGCACTTCCTAGGGTGGGATGGGATGTTGGAAATGAGAGATTGTAGGCTAGTTGTAGTAGTTGGCACCTTGACATGAGTGTTATTTTGTTGATTTGACCTTAATCTGGCTTAGAAATCCTTCTATGGTGGAGTTTCTAGCCCAACTTGTGGGTGACATGTTGCCTAGAGTTTATGAGAAACAAAGTCTATGGCTGGGAGGAAAGTCGGATGCCTGCACACAGTTGGTGGATCATTCATAATATAGGTGTTTTCTATGTGTTGGTTTTACATGTTGTGTTAGTATATATGATGTTTCTATTATGGGTTTTATGTTATAATTATGTTTGTGAATTATTGTTGTTATAAATGCATGTATTTTCATATGCAGAGAATTATATTTAAATTAAATGTGTATCAAAGAGGAAAAATTTTGTGAGGCATGACCCAAATTGGGGTTGGGGATTCTATAGTGTTGTACCACCTAAATATTTTACAAAGATAAATATAGTTGAGTTTAAGAGAAATAAAATATATTAAAGGAAATATTTCATTTAAACTATTCAAGGTATTTAATTGTGGATGAAGGAAACCAACTATCAACTATAGTTGGATATCAATAGAATATTGTTTGCCATTGTTGGGAATCGAACTGTGGTTGAAATATATTTTTTTACCTAACATTTTTTTCATAGAAAATGTTTTCAATCATGTTGTTGTTTATGTTGGATAATACATGAATCCCTAGTTTTATGTTATGTAATGAGAGTATGATAATTTTTAGCAACTTAGTAAAAGAAAGCTACTAGATAAGTTTCTAGTGTTATTTTATGCTAGTCATGGTACAAACACAAATCAATCAAATAATAAGAATAGTTTTCATGCATGTTGAAAAATTCATAATAGGGTGATGCAATATCTCAAGATTTGTAGAATGATTGAAATTCACTATACCATGGAAAACTTAGAGAGGCACTCTGTAAGAGTAGTGGGCCCATAAATCATAGGTTCCAAATTAAAAAATTGTCTCTCATACATTTAGTTGTTGTGTATACTTTTTCTAAGGGATATTTATAGTATTACCTATAAAATGTTGCATGGTTATATGGAACTTCAACTCCAACACAGTAAACCAATTCCAACATACAATGAATTTGAGATGAAAGAACTCTATGAATAATTGAATCACATATACGTAAATAATATCATCAAACTTAATGGAATTTTATTCCACATTGTGAATTTTCAACTGGAAGATGAATATGTACTAATGAACCCCTCTTGTGTGCCTCCTAAGTGATTAAGGTATTTCCTCCCTATGGTATTGGGTCGGGATCACAACAGAGCAAGACCAAGTGAAAGAGATAACAATCTCCCCTTAGTGACAAGCACACAAAAACTAAAGAAAATAACTACCTAAACTAGGAGAAAGTATGGATAGAGAGGAGAAAATAAAGTGCACCGTGTTCTCCCATTTGATGTTGATCCCTGCTCCAATTCATCAAAGAGCTCCTAATATTCTACTGGGATCATCCTACAAGATAGATACAAAACTAGGGTTATGGCAAAAGCAGTTATGCAATCAAAAGAATGTGCATGCTATATGTCATATTCAAAGTAATAATAAAGATAAACATACATTGAAGACAAAATATGGGGGAAAACAAACTCTTTTATTATCAGCAAGTGGAAAAGGTAAGTTACAACCTTGTCTAACCTTGGGCACCGTCTTGAATTCAACTTTCTAGGTTCCTATGGGAATCCTCAAGAATCAACTCAACTGATATAATATTATGTCAATGACTCAGATGGTGATAAGGAGACACCCTATAGCCACATAAAATGAGAAAGAATCTTTGAAAATCGAGTTTCCAGACTAAAGTGGATGTTGCTAAGAGAATTATAGGGAAGGGAGGCTTGCTAGATGATGGTAGCATAATTTTGCACCAAGGGAATTTTCCTCTCCTTAGTCATCCATGGTTGTTTTATATCTTCCCAAAGATATTTTGGGAGTTAAATTATGTTGTGCATGGAAAAGAGTCATTGGGAAACAAGCCCAACCGAAAACATGATATTATTTTTTCTTTTACCAAAATTGAGGGCATTCGCAGGTCTCGGTGAGGAAATTTATGGATGTCTGCATGTTGCACTAGGAAAACTGATGGGTATTCTCTTAGGGCATGTTCTTTAAATGATTTTTAATATTTATTTTGGGGAAAAGTATAGAAATCATTGGGAAAGGAATGGGCCATGACATAAATGCATAGGTATGGAATTTTTTTCTATAACAGATGCTCCCTAATGTGTGAGGTTAGAAGGAAAAAATGATGGTTGAAATACATTATGAACTATGAGAGGCCACGATGCATTGAATTATCCATGGAGGTTCCCAAAAAAATAATCCAAAAACAATAACCATTAGCAAAGATCAAGCAAGAGTTTTGTATCCCAAGTCAGCCATACCCATGCTCGGGAGTGATAAAGCATGGTCACCAAAACAAATACACTATGGATCCATGGTACATGTGAAAGTATGACTAATGTCCATGGCCACAAAAAATACACAATGGATCCATGTGATAAATATGAAGTAGAAATCATGGTCATGAGGAATACACAGTGGATCCATGTTAAAGTATATCATAGCCATGAATAGATATACATTGGAGCTATATCTCAATATCAATAACATAGGATATCTGGAACCAAGAGAATGAAAAAACTGATCCTCTGCAAGTACCAATGTCTGTGATGTGGCACCATATGAGTTTGAAAGGAGAACAAAACATGTGGTACCCATACTTCACTAGAAGTGTTCACAATGATCTGTCATGGTACAGGTCTACACTATGTGAATAGATGAGTTGAATTTGAACATAATGAGACATTGTTTGATTACTAATCATTGAGGTATACTATTAACAAAAGCAATACAACCAGTTAATAATTATAATGGGAGTCAAGGTACCATGGTACTATATAACAAGTGTGAATGAATGAGTTGGTGTCGAACACTTATAAAAAATTGTCGATCAGGTGACATTGAGGTATTCCCACTGTCAATAGTGAGGGACCCTACCATTGATGAATGTAAGCTCCAAGGTACCAAACATAACTCTAGATACCTATCCTAGAGAAATATGTGTTGAAGTCGATGGGAGGGAACCTTCTTGGAAGGAAGGCATTAAGGCATCATCCATCATCCAACACGAGGGGTGGAATAAGGCCAAATATTTAGAAGATATCGAACAAAGAGATTGATACTCATTATGATGAGACTGACTTGGGAAGGTCAACTTGCAAATTCAAAGGCTAACGACAGAATGGCCGACATAGGTTGAAAATTTTCTCTTGAACATAAGCATGACACATTATGTGACTTGGGAAATATGACTATAAATTGGGATACATTTGTGACACAGGAGGCATCAACAAATGCTCCATATAGTTGGAAGAATAACCAACATGGGGAGAAAAACTCAAAACAAGAAAAAGTCTCCTAAAGTCATAATACACCCAAAACGATGAGATATTGACTCAAGATTGTGCTTTGTTCAAGGGCGACAAGACTGTTTCCAATAAAAGAGATAGATGTTTTCCCATTCTTTTTGGTTTTTTTTTTTTTTTTTTGGTCGTTTTCATATTATAAAATCCTGAAAAGGGAATAAAAGAATGTTTTTGTATAGTGGAGGAAACAAGTGTCGTGGGAAAGAAAACTAGTTCCATAGCACAAGGAACATACCTATGCTCAATGCAAGGAAGCATGTGCAGGATAAGGACACTCAGAAGATGTTCCCTCCAGGGATAAGGTATCGAGTCACAAAGGAATAAATTTCAAGGCTAGGAACTGATAGGAATGCATAGGAAATTGGTTCAATGACAACATGATGAAGTCGACATTAGGCCTAAAAGCGTGAGTAGTAAATATGAATATGCATATACAAATCAAATTTGGGAAGTAAACTTCCCATGATGGCCTTTTTCGTAAGTTTAGTCTCTAGGGCCTGAAAAATAATAAAATCATACCAAGTAGAACTCTTCTGGTCACTGTGGGGCAAGAGTATTCATTTTTTGTACATAGTCTAGTCGGTCCAGAAACGGGTTAAAATTACACCAAAAGGACATCTCTCCAAAACATTTTTAATGAGTTTGACAGAGACAATATCACTCGATTATCTTTTCATATTTAAGGATTTTGAAAAGATCTTAACTGTGGATTGCCTCGTCTTTTTTCATAAATTTAGTCCCTTGATCCCGAAAATTCACAAAACACAACTTAGGATAACTCTTCTAGTATTTAGAATAGAGTATACCTTTTTATAAGTAGTCTTTCCCGGTCTGAAAAGGGTGTAAAATTGTGTTGGACAAACAATCCTTCAGTTCCATTTAACCGGTGTACAAGGAACAATGTCACTCAACAATATTTTCAATTTTAAAGAGTCTGAAAAGAGATTAACTATGGAATCCATAACGATGTTGAGGGGAAGCATGTAAGATAGGGGTATCATGGGAAAGGGACAGAATGAGAGAGAGTAAGAAGCATGAATTTCAAATGCAAACTCATGGTGGGACTAACCATGACCCCCAATCCTAGAAACAAACTTGCAGCATGAGCACCATAATGCAAAAGGATTATATATGAGAGCATGCTAAGTGGGCACACCAGAACCAGTCAAAAGATTAGAATGGATAGGAGTCCAACACAAGGTGTGTGCAGAGTGAGTGCATGGAGTGCACCTACACTTAGAGTAGTGTAAAGGATCAAGGGAAGGCCAGTGCAAGGAGTGCATGCCTGTAGAATTTACAAAGGAGGAAGCTTAGGAAGGAAGAAGCACAAGATGTGCATAGAGCCAGCACAAGGATTGTGTGGATACTAACAGAAAGTGTCTTAATATCAGGAGGTAGAGCGTAAGTACCATGAGTGTATAGAGGAAACAATCAAAGAGTGTTGAATTCCCAGTTAGTGTAAGGAGTGCACGAAGCCAACATTTCATTGAAGCATTGGAAAAGATTAGGAGGAAGAGAATGGGTGCCAAGAGGGCACAAGGAGTTGTTTGAAGGAACAAAGGGTTGAGTTCTTTTCAATTTCAAAGAAATTACAAGATTAGGAGAGTTAGTGCAAGGATTGCGCCCACACTTCATTCGAAGTATTTTCCAAATCAAGAGGTATAGTGTTTCAAATCTTTTGGAAAGAGGAGAAATAGTGTGGAAGGAGGAAATCTCGGAAGCTATTGATTTAGCTGTGAGATTATATCTGGGCCATTATATTAATCCATGAGTGAGGAGAGTGTAGATAAGATATGCTTTGAAGTCCTAGAGTAAACAATAGTCGTTGATCAGAAGGGAGAACGAGATTTGTTACATCCACAAGCCCTTCTACGGTTCGACAATTCAACACTTCGGGTGAGTTTAGTCATTGGTGTTGGAGCAGAGGAACTATGAAGCCTGGAGTCCTAAATTAACATTAGGCATAGATCAAGTAGCGTGGCATGGGCCATTAATCTTCGATCCCTTTGGACATTTGAAACTTCAGTTATCCAACGAATTTTATTTGTTGTCATTTGGAGGTAAGGAACTCTGAAGCCTGGGGTCCTAGATTACATATCCATTGTAGGTCATGGATGGAGGATAATCCACATCCATCGTCCAATCAAGTCTAATCATTGACGTAGGAAATTGGAATAATAGGGTAAAACCTAAACCCACCGTTCAAGTCACTTTATGACCGAATTTTTTCGATAACGACTTTGGTGCATTGGAGTGTTATGTGTTAGGTGTGAATATCATGGAGCACCGAAGTCACAGAGCACCAGAGCACCCTTCAGCTAAGTGCTTGCTTCTATCCCGAGGTCATATGTTGATTATGTTGGGAAAAAATGGCTAGATCCTATGGTTTAAACTGAAGGATAAAAGGGGTTGAGTTTTGCAACCTATTGCCCATAGAGTAAGGAGGAAGTGGCTTAGTTTAAGAGCCCAACGAGTTTTGTTGGAAACTTCACACAAGAGATAAAGGGGCATGTGTGCATAAAATAAGGATAGAATAGGGGTATGAGAGTCATATTGGGGTTCCAGAGGAATATCCATAGACCGAGAGGTTGCGCGTTTGCATAAATTTACCCATTTATCATTCCATTTTTACCATTTCACCCAAACAACCACCAAAGTGACCAAAACCCTTGGAGATAAAATTGAGAAAATGAGGATATTGGAGAAACTCCACTACTTTCCACCTCAAACAAGTAAGTGTTCCATCTTTATATTTCATTCCAATCCTTTATTTCGATAGATTGTAGGAAAATTCAAGATTAAATTCACTTTGTTGAAAATTACCATGTGCATCCATGGGCTACCTTAAACCTGCGAATATCTGTAGCTCGTAGAAAAATGAGTCGCGAATATCTGCAGATGGTGGAAACACTAGTGGAAGATATCCATGACTTTTCTAACTGAAGGTTGTGGGCTCCCTAGAAAACATTTGAATAAAAAAAGGAACTAACTCAAAATTTCTTGGAAATTGAGTAGGATGTATATTGTTTGGAGAGAACGTGAAAACAAAGAGGTGGATTGTAATACCCTAAGGTCGAGCCCCAACTAAATTGTAAACATGTTTTATAGGTTGGTGAGCCAAGAGATTATAACCTACGAGGATTATGTGATGATTAGGCCGAAGAGATTAGATGTTAAGTCCAGTGTGCCTATTTTTGTATATGTAAACACTCATATCATTAATACAATACATTGTTGTGTGTAGACTGACCACGATAGAAGAGCATGGGGGACTAAGCTCTGCTAGGAAGGGAAAGGGAGAGATAAGAGCCTAGGAAAGGGGATAAACTAGATGGGTTATCTCAAAAGGAATATTATATTATTATTTCCTAAATACTATGGTGAGGGTAATTTCTTTATCCTAAGTGTCGTGGAAGAGGGAATGAATCCCAAGTGGAGAGAAACGATCTCCAGGAGATCCAAGTGTCAATCATGCCGCATGCAAATATAGGTGGGGGAAAATAGTTTGTTTTGGGATCTTTTCCCCATTCACTCACACAATGATCCCTCCTCTCCATTGTCAACCTTTTCTTTACTCATGAACCTACAGAACCTAGAGGCATTCATGAGTTATCCCATACTTTTCCTGTGAAGAACAACACACATGTACTTTTCCTAAGCATGTGTCCTGCCTTAGAGATTTGTTGTTTCTGCCATCACCCTTACATAATTGACTATGGATATGGAATAAGAAGAAGGTTTTCAAGCATCTGGTTTGAAGAGGAAGGTTGTTAGGCCAATGGACT
>JZKD02S1280606.1:6947-76291 GCA_000966675.3 Picea glauca
AAGTACCTACAGAGTGATAGAAAACCTTTCTTTGGTTGAATTTTCAGACAATTTTTCTTTCTCATCATCTTTTTCATTGGTTTTCCTTGAATCTTAGGCTGGGTGTTTGATTTTTGATATCCTTCTTGGTTTGTCTCTTTTTCTTACAATAGGATTTATATATCGAGTTGTTGTTCATTCCTTGCATTTTCATTTCTTTATATTGAAAATACAAAAAATACATTTTTCATTATGGCGTTTGATCTTTTGGGTTCTTATTATTTATCTTGATACATGTATGGAGAGATCGCATCTTATTTGAAATTTCAAAGGTGAATTGAAAGTTGCATTTTTGAAAAGCTTACCATTTATTGAGAATTGAAGTTAGGAATTTGCATTATATTCATAGTCATTTATTTTACTTGCTAAGTCATAACATCATTATTTTCACAACCACATCTTTTGAGTAAACAAAGCTACTAAAAATAATGTTGATAAATTTAAAATTGATTAGAAATTATTTATTTTCCAGGGTGCACAAACTAGATTAAGCTTTAGAGCCTTGGAATAGGATTTTGTGAGTAAACTTATCCAAGGATATTAAACTCAACATATGTGTCTGACTATGGGAGTGGTGAAATCCATTGTATAATTGGTGATGTCAAGAGGCTCCACTCACACTAGAGTTAAGCACGTGGTTGCATGAAGTTGGTTGAGGAGATATCCCTCCAATACCTTCTTAGCATCATAGATATTTTGGGGGATCTATTCGTATATGGGGGTCTTGCTAGTACCTTTACCTCTATGAGAGGTGGTGCTTTTGAGATTTTGAGATTTGTTACCCTACCCATACGGTGGACCTAAATTAGGACTATTCGCCCGCCTATTGGTTATATTGTGGTGGCTTAGTTGCTTGACATAGGTAGCCACATAGGTTACTTGTAGGGGTTATTATGCAAGTACCCTAAGTTAGATAAGGGTCAAACAACACACAAAATTTATGGAGGATTACCTCTCCAAGGGGATCTAACCAACTGCACTACTAATCCCACAAGGGTCGTTATATTTGATTCCGATACCTATGATATTTTAAAGGGAGTCTCAGGCCCCTCTTGGGTGAGGCATACCTACTTTAGGGAGGGAGGCCCCTTTTAGCCACTTTATATTGTTTGTGTGCATTTTGGCCTTTTTGTTTATTTTGGTGTGCTCTTTGATTGTTAGTTGGCCTTAGGATTTGTTTTTATATCTCAAGTCTTGAGTCATCATGGATCTAGACCAACTTCCTCACAGGTCTCTCCATTTGTTGAAGTTACCACCACATCTTGACTCTTTTACTTCTAAAAGGTGTAAAGTTATCAACCGTGGTATTCACACCTCCATCTACTAGATTTGTGGTCATACAATTATGAGTACTGAGTCAAGTCAAAAATATATTGGGAGTCCTTCGACTCCCATACCTACCATAGTTAATGGAACTCCTTCTACACCTTTGACCACTATGGTTTTAGTGCAAGAGGTTCCCATAATCACCCCTGTCCGGCCTGTAGTAAATACTCAAAATATAGTAATGAACCCTTTTGGGTCTCTTTTTAGTTCGTCGGGCTACAATACTCAGTCCATCCCTTCAGCCTATAGCCCTTTCTCTTATGGTATTCCAAATTTCACATCACAATTTTCATCCTCCATTCCATCATCTAATACAAATCCTAGTATTGGACTTGGGGGCATGGATCCTCCTCATATTCCACTCTCATTTGGTGATGATCATATTCCCCAAATGACTCCTATGGTTGGAATCTTACCTCCTATTCACCCCGGGTCTAATCCTAGTCTTAATGTTCCTGGGTGGAGTAATCAACCACGTATACAAGCAACTGCTTATGTTCCATCCTTTACACCTACCTCCTCCACATTGATTCTGACCAACATGTTCAGCATGGTGAATCTTCATGTATCCTCTAGATTTCCATGGGAGGAGGTTAGTTTCATACTTTGGGAAACCCACAACCTGAAGCTACTCTGGTTGAGGGTCATATTTACAACCCTCATCATAACATTCCTAGTGGAATGATGCCCAACCAAACCCTTATGAATCAGTTTGGAGGGGGATTTTACAACCCCAGACAAGCCCATGGTGCATACCAGAACCCTGGATGGGCTATGATTCCCCAACATCAATATTTCCTGCGAGCTTGGGACCATATGTCGCAACCTCATCTTCCTTTTTTGGATATGCTCAATTTTCCAGACTTATCAATATTACTGAATGACCTAGTGCGTCATGAGATGAGATGTCCCCCCGCCCTTACCAAGCTTCCTTTAGATATTCCAAAATTCGAGGGAAAGACTAGTGAGGATCATGGTGATCACATCACTACTTTTCATCTTTGGTTCTCTTCTAATTCCCTTAACGATGATTCTATTCATTTAATATTGTTTCAACACATCCTTATGGGGGTTTCGGTGAAATGGTACATAGACACTACCTAGGGGGACTTATGGGCATCTTAATCAAATGGTTTTAGTTTTCCTCAACCACTTTCAATTGTTGGTTCGTTACAATGTCAGTATAGAAATTTTTTCAACCCTCCGCCAGGAAAAATCCATCCATATATTGGGTCACATCCAAGAGTGGCATAGACAAAAGAGGTTTATCAAATCCTACATTCCTCCAAAGTTCCTGTTGGAATGGTTTCTTAAGTGTTTACTGCCTTATATATCGAAGGTTGTCTCTACATATGGGGTAACATCTAACGAGGAAGTGATTTTTAAATACCAACATTTAGATATCATATATGATCAATATGGGATGTTATACGAAGTTCTTATTGATGCACCAAGGTAGAACTACAACCCTAGGAAAAATCTCATGCCTCCTTCCAATTGCATTATAGGCTCCACAAATGTTAAATCTATAGACTTGGTGACAATCCAGTTAAAAGAGTTGTCTCTAAGCCATTCTTTATGGGAACAAGCTTTGTTTGTGTCCTCCACTCCCACTCAGTCGACAGATGTACATTATGTGCAGTCGTCAACCAACCTGAATGGTAACTAACAACCAAGAGAGAATAAAAGGAAAGGACATGGTAAAAATCATAAGGATGGGAGGAATGATAATAAACCCAAAGACAATGCTAACAATGATAGATTGAAGGTTAATGTTGGTGAGGGAAAGAAAGAGAATAGGAAGGTGAAATTCCCTTGTAAGCTTTGTATTGATGATCTCCTTACCCACTTGTTCCCTAAAATCGAGGAAGATGTGAGGATTTTATATCTATTTCCTATTGTGTTGACTAATCCTTTTATGCATAATCAACACATGGCCTCGAGCTCTTCAAATGTCAGAAATGCGTCTAGTGTGAGTCAAAACCCATCAATGCAAGACTGTGATTGTCTATGCATAAATATGGTCAAGACTTAGATTAATGTAGTCTCTTGGTATTGTGATTACAGTTCTTCATAGGCTATTCTAGGTCTAGAGTCTCCCCCTCCTTCGGAGACACCTTTACAAATCCATAATATGGATCCTCTACCTTGTCTTCTGAAAGGAGTACTCAAATTCTCTACCCACAACCCTAATGTTAGAGATTCAATTACTCTATTGTTGAGGATATGGGTCAAACCCCTTGCACGATCTCAGCTTTAGAGGTACTCCAGACGTGTCCTTCACAAAGGAATTCCTTTTTATCTACTTTAGGATCTATAGACCCCTATGGCTCTAAATTTATCAAGTTTGACGCCATGGATGTGAAGCCTCACTTTACTTACCATGTGGCCTTTCAAATCCATGTGAATTAATCAAAGTATACCATCAAACATATTGTTATTGATGAAGGCATTGCAACGTGTGTGATGTCCCTAACCTGTTGGAAAGCCATTGGCTCTCCAAGCCTCTCTCAATCTTTGACCATGTTGACCACATTTGATGGTCATTATTTATGTCCCCACAGTATTCTTCCTACTTTTCTGGTACATTTAGGTGGGAAGACAATGGAGGTCGATGTCGAGGTGGTTGATGCTCCCCTTGACTATAACTTATTACTAGGGAGTAAATGGACTTATGCTATGATTGCACTTGTATCATCCATTTTATGTACTTTATGTTTTCCTCACGATGGGAAAATCGTGACGATCGATCAATTGTCCTTTCTGCACTCTAGCCCCAATGCATCTGTTGGAACTTTGATCCTTGTGATTGAAAATTCTTAGTCAGAAACTGAAGATAATGGTGTGATTGAAAAATCATCATATCTATGCCATGTTCAGTAGCTCTGCTTCGTCAATGAGGTTCATTCCTTTCCACACTTCATATTTTAATGATCCTTGGACCCTACCTTCCCCGACCTTGTCTTGTGAAGTTCAGTCACATATTGGAATGGCGATGCCACTATCAACAACAGAGATAACATATCATGTTTTTCTCGACTCTGATCTAGACCATGTCCCCTCATAGACGAACGAAGAGGATCATGTTCTCCAGCCCATATGGGCCACTTCATCATCTTTCTCACATGATTGCCTTGATGATACTTTACCTTTGAACGAAGTGATCTCAGAGGCCATGAACGGTTCCGATAGGCCATGGGATTATATGCATCATCGCTCTTACCTCCTCCCAGAGTTTGCTAGAATCAAACAAGATGATTTTAGATCTACCGAGGGGGGGGCATTATTAGATTAAATGTATTGATAGTTATAGATCCCGCTCGATAGCCAACATAAAACAAATATACCAAGGCAATAGAGGCAAGAGAAGAAAAGGTTAGCATAGGCAAGAGAAAATCCCACTTATGCCATTCTCAGGCCAAGGCAATAGAACATAAAATGGATGTGATAGACCTATAACAAATGGGCACTACTATAGATCATCACGCATAGGCACATAGGGGAAATACCACATCATTCGAATATGCCCCTATCCCCAAGATACGTCCACTTTTTCTAAGTGAAGTAAACCTCTATCCCCAGGGGCAGGAGGGTGTCTACATATTCCCATACAGATCTCTGCTCCCTTGAGTGAGATAGTCATTCACACTATATTTCCACTTGATACACATGAAATTTATGTTGAAGGAAACATGGAGAGTATTTCTCCTATCGTCACGATTGACATATCTCGTATTCCTTGTAAAATTGAAAATGTATATATCGATGCAGATTGTTTTCCTAAAGAAATTCAGATCTACACCGATCTCTTCAAGGAATTTTGTGATGTATTCACTTGGTCATATGAATAGATATCAGGAATCAACCCTTGTATTGTTGAACATGATATTAAAACCTACCCAGATGCTAAACCCATTCAACAAAGGATTAGAGTTGTTAATCCTAGGAAGGCCCCTGCTATTAAGGCAGAGGTGGAGAAACTGCTTAATGTAGGATTTATCTACACAGTTCCCTTGACTGAATGGGCATCCAACCCTGTTCCCATGAATAAGAAGCAAGTAACTATTCGTGTGTGCATGGATTTTTGAGACCTGAANTAAATATGGTCAAGACTTAGATTAATGTAGTCTCTTGGTATTGTGATTACAGTTCTTCATAGGCTATTCTAGGTCTAGAGTCTCCCCCTCCTTCGGAGACACCTTTACAAATCCATAATATGGATCCTCTACCTTGTCTTCTGAAAGGAGTACTCAAATTCTCTACCCACAACCCTAATGTTAGAGATTCAATTACTCTATTGTTGAGGATATGGGTCAAACCCCTTGCACGATCTCAGCTTTAGAGGTACTCCAGACGTGTCCTTCACAAAGGAATTCCTTTTTATCTACTTTAGGATCTATAGACCCCTATGGCTCTAAATTTATCAAGTTTGACGCCATGGATGTGAAGCCTCACTTTACTTACCATGTGGCCTTTCAAATCCATGTGAATTAATCAAAGTATACCATCAAACATATTGTTATTGATGAAGGCATTGCAACGTGTGTGATGTCCCTAACCTGTTGGAAAGCCATTGGCTCTCCAAGCCTCTCTCAATCTTTGACCATGTTGACCACATTTGATGGTCATTATTTATGTCCCCACAGTATTCTTCCTACTTTTCTGGTACATTTAGGTGGGAAGACAATGGAGGTCGATGTCGAGGTGGTTGATGCTCCCCTTGACTATAACTTATTACTAGGGAGTAAATGGACTTATGCTATGATTTCACTTGTATCATCCATTTTATGTACTTTATGTTTTCCTCACGATGGGAAAATCATGCCGATCGATCAATTGTCCTTTCTTCACTCTAGCCCCAATGCATCTGTTGGAACTTTGATCCTTGTGATTGAAAATTCTTAGTCAGAAACTGAAGATAATGGTGTGATTGAAAAATCAGCATATCTATGCCATGTTCAGTAGCTCTGCTTCGTCAATGAGGTTCATTCCTTTCCACACTTCATATTTTAATGATCCTTGGACCCTACCTTCCCCGACTTTGGCTTGTGAAGTTCAGTCACATATTGGAATGGCGATGCCACTATCAACAGCAGAGATAACATATCATGTTTTTCTTGACTCTGCTCTAGACCATGTCCCCTCATAGACGAACAAAGAGGATCATGTTCTCCAGCCCATATGGGCCACTTCATCATCTTTCTCACATGATTGCCTCGATGATACTTTACCTTTGAATGAAGTGATCTCAGAGGCCATGAACGGTTCCGATAGGCCATGGGATGATATGCATCATCGCTCTTACCTCCTCCCAGAGTTTGCTAGAATCAAACAAGATGATTTTAGATCTACCGAGGGGGGGGCATTATTAGATAAAATGTATTGATAGTTATAGATCTCGCTCGATAGCCAACATAAAACACATAGACCAAGGCAATAGAGGCAAGAGAAGAAAAGGTTAGCATAGGCAGGAGAAAATCCCACTTATGCCATTCTCAGGCCAAGGCAATAGAACGTAAAATGGATGTGATAGACCTATAACAAACGGGCACTACTATAGATCGTCACGCATAGGCACATAGGGGAAATACCACATCATTCGAATATGCCCCTATCCCCAAGATACATCCACTTTTTCTAAGTGAAGTAAACCTCTATCCCCAGGGGCAAGAGGGTGTCTACATATTCCCATACAGATCTCTGCTCCCTTGAGTGAGATAGTCATTCACACTATATTTCCACTTGATACACATGAAATTTATCTTGAAGGAAACATGGCGAGTATTTCTCCTACCGTCACGATTGACATATCTCGTATTCCTTGTAAAATTGAAAATGTATATATCGATGCAGATTGTTTTCCTAAAGAAATTCAGATCTACACCGATCTCTTCAAGGAATTTTGTGATGTATTCACTTGGTCATATGAATAGATATCAGGAATCAACCCTCGTATTGTTGAACATGAGATTAAAACCTACCCAGATGCTAAAGCCATTCAACAAAGGATTAGAGATGTTAATCCTAGGAAGGCCCCTGCTATTAAGGCAGAGGTGGAGAAACTGCTTAATGTAGGATTTATCTACATAGTTCCCTTGACTGAATGGGCATCCAACCCTGTTCCCATGAATAAGAAGCAAGTAACTATTCGTGTGTGCATGGATTTTTGAGACCTGAATAAGGCATGTCCTAAAGACAACTTCTTGACACCTTGCATTGATCAGATTCTCGATGAGTGTGCGGGAAGTGAGGATTTTTATTTTATGGACAGATTTTTAGGATACAAGCAAATTCAGAATAAACCCGAGGATCAAAATAAGATCGAATTTATTTGTCCTTGGGTTACTTTCTCATACCGTAAAATTCATTTTGGCCTTAAAAACATCAGAGAAACCTTCCAATGATCCAGTACCTTCTCTTTTCATGATCTCAAGCATATATTTGAAGCTTATCGCGATGATCTCACTGCTCACTCTCTCAAGAGAGTGGATCAGTCTACCCACCTTCGGCTATTTTTTGAGAGATTCTGCTATTATTGCATCTTTTGTAACCCTCATAAGTGCGTATTTTTCGTTAGGTCAGGTCGTCTTTTAGGATTCTTATTCTTTAAGACTGGGATCATGTTGGATCCTTTAAAGGTTGAGGAAATACTTCGATTTCCTCCCCCACACAATATTCTTCAGCTTCAAGGTTTACAAGCAAAAGGTAACTTATCACGTCATTTTATAGTAAACTATGCCAATATTACTAAGGTTTCCATGCATCTCTTGAAGAAGGACACTCTGTTTATATAAGATAAGAGAGCCCATGAATCCTTCAATGCTATGAAGAAAGCCTTGGTATCGATGCCTCTACTGAAGCCTTGAGACTACAATAGAGATTACTTGATTTATATCTTCGTGTCTGAAGGGACAGTTGGTATGGTTTTAGTTCAGGAGGATGATGAGCTCCGTGAGCACGTCATTTACTATCTTAGTCGAAACTTAGTCAGCCCTGAAATCAAGTATTCTCATGTTGAGACGCTAGCTTTGGCTGCCATAAATGTGGTTCAAATATTATAGAACTATATATTTCTCTGAAAAACTACCATAGTTGCTGACGTCAATCCATTTCAATACGTCCTTGCAAGAGTTTGATCTTGATTTTTCTTCGGAAAAATCCAAGAAATCACTAGTTTTTTCCAAGTTAATATCAAACTTCCCTTGGTTATATGAGGAAATTATTCATGTCAATTCATTTGTGGATGAACACATTTTCCTTGTCTTGTCTTTGGACCCCTGGTATGGATACATTTTGATCTATCTTCAAAACTTGAAGTTCTCTCAGCATCTTTTGAGAGAACATCAATGGTGCATATGATATCAAGCTAAGAACTACCTTATCTTCGACGACACTTTCAAATGCTAAGGCATACATAATATCCTATGTCATTGCTTGACTCATGAAGAGGTTGATTTTGTTCTTAATGACTGTCACAGTGAGGCATGTGGAGGTCATCTATCTAGGCTTGCGATAACCCAAAATATTTTGTGAGCCGATCATTTTTGGCTATTTATTTTCAAATATTGTGTCGAAGCGGTCAAGAAGTGTCACCCTTGCCAAGTGTTCTCTCAGAAGATGCTCTTGCATCCATCGCATTTTCACCCGGTCATCACCGTCGGTCCTGTCATCAAGTGGGGGATGGATTTTGTGGATTGCAACGCAACTTCAGCTAGGGGGCATCAACATATTATCATGGTTGTAGACTACTTTACTAAGTGGGTCAAGGCCATGCCTACAATTTAATCTGATGGTAATACTGCTGCATTTTTCGTGTTCAATCAAATTATAGCCCTGTTCAAAATCTCGAGTGAGATTTTCATTGATCATGGAAATCACTTTTAGAAAAAAATGATGAAAGAGTTATAATCAAAACTGGGGTTTAAAGATAGTCATTCTTCCCCTTACTACCCCCATGAAAATGGACAAGTATAGGTTGTGAACAAGTCTCTAAATACCATTTTGCAGAAAATTGTCAGCCAAAGAAAATTAGACTGGCATCTCATGCTTTACCATGTGCTTTTGGCAAATCGAACCTAGGTTAATACTTCCACCTATTTTTCTCCCTTTTAGTTAGTACACGGTCTGGAGTCAATCCTTCCAATTGAATGTGAAATCCCTTCTCTTAGACTAACAGTTAATCTCCTACCTGAAACATTCAATCTCGAAGAACTCCTCGTACACCTAGAGAGCCTAGATGAGCAGTGTCAAGATTCCTCTATGGCTATCAAAGTGAATAAATGATGTGTCAAGGTCTAGTATCATAAGTTTGTTTGTCCTTGGTAGTACATTGAGGGTGAATTGGTCCTATTGTATGACCAAGCCAAAGAATCGTTGGGGGCATCCAAGTTCAACCCCATATGGCATGATCCTTATATAGTGCAACATGTCTTAGAAAAAGGATCCTACAAATTAGAATATTATGAAGGGAACATGTTGGCTAAGCCCAGAAATGGGCTCTACTTGCAAATATATTACGCTTGAGCCCCAATATTGGGCATAAATCTTTGCATAGTAGTGTATCTTAGTGTATATATTTTTTCCCTTTCGTCATCGACTTGCTTATCGAGTTTTCCTTTGGTTGGTGGATGTCAACAGAGTCTTCAGTTTCCTTAGGATTCACAGACAGTGCCAAACATCATACACGAAACTTAGCTTCTGTCGTTTGGGTTGTTTACTCACCCGAGGGTCAACTGGTGTCTTCAAGTGCCATTTTTCTAAGGCCATCAAGGAATAATGTGGCTAAATATAATGTCATTATAGAGATTTTATGCGATGCCATTTCACACGGTATTTGTTCTTTAGAGGTTCACTTGGGCTCCCAATTAGTAGTATGTTAGTTGAATGACAGTTACCATGTACGAGACCCTTCTCTACTATGACGATTCCTATGGGTACGATATTTGGAATGACATTTTGATTTTATTACTTATAATCAAATACCTAGAAGTTCTAATTATGTATCTGATGCATATGCTAATTATGTTTTAGATTGGAATTTGTCACATAACTAAAGTAAAATAAAACACATTCACAAATATACACATTTTAATATAAGTAAATCCAAATACCCATGTTTATATATTTAATTTCTTCAAAAAATATGGTGTTATAGTACAAACTTGGGGCTCACACCCACAAAATACATATACATTCGATCGATACAATAACCATGACATCTACGCCCATGGCACCAGATGTGTGTCATGATAACATACTAAAACATTTTCAAAAAATCAGAAGAGTCGCACCCACAAATGGGACACACCCACCGCCCGTCTTTGCATCGCCTTTGGCAGT
This sequence comes from Picea glauca, assembly GCA_000966675.3. Taxonomy (NCBI): domain Eukaryota; kingdom Viridiplantae; phylum Streptophyta; class Pinopsida; order Pinales; family Pinaceae; genus Picea; species Picea glauca. The sequence continues at coordinate 17,652 of JZKD02S1280606.1, forward strand.
TCCTCTACCTGAACCATGGGTATTCTACGCATCAAATGAGTCAGGTTTCCCTGCACATTTTGAGGCACTCTCTCCGAGTCTCCTCCCACTGGCTCATCCCCCCCATGCCTCATCGGTGTCATGGTAATCCATCCAGTCATTGCGGACCCACATATGCAAAACAAATCTTTTTTTTAAATACTTGACACCATTCAAAAAAAATTGTGTTTTTCTCTTTAAAAAACACACAAAAAAATGAAATATATTTGAAAAATGTTTCATACCTATGTCTCTGTAGGAAAAACCTGGTGGAAATGGCATGTCTAGGTCTCCTATGAAGTCAATCCCTACATAATGTTAGTCCTCCAGGGGTATCACCTATCGGCGCCACCAGAAGAAGAACTCATTGTTGTAGGGGGTTGGTACCCTACCAACTCCCAATCATATCATCAACTTGGTCCACCATGACATGGTTGGATCAAGCGGTATATGTGGAGAGATATTGAATCTAGGGCTCAATCCTGGAACCCGTTTGAAGAAAAAAATACATAAGATAGATGTGAACCCGAAGTTCCTCTTCCAACCCTGTTTGCATTTTGTCAACTAGCTCTTCATAGTATCCAACAGTGAGGTGCACCAATCATATATTGTGGGTCATAAGAACGGACCTCCACCCTTCTCTACCACGCAGTCCTTCTCCTTTTTCCAGGGCCTCCAACACAACTGGTCTAGAATCTCAATGTTGGAACTCTCAAGACTCACAGTTGTGAGAAAAACATGGCACATACCAATTCATCTCAGACATGAAGGCTCCAGGTCATGGATGGATTGCACCAACAACTATTACAACCAACTATCTGATGGATAATTATCAGTAGTTCCGTTCCCTTTTCCAAGACAAGACACATGTGAGGATGGATCAATGAATGGGTGAGTGAGTGCATGAAAGTGCATGAGGGAAAGAATGGCACAGAATGCAAGAGTAAAGGAGAGGACGAGCCAACGACCAACCCCACAATCAGACCAGGGGTGGGTTTAAGTATCTCTCATGGGGAATCAAGAATCTCCTATCCTTCCCCAATAAGCTCATGTAATAGATCCCCTTCCTTAGAAAAAAAAGGGTAATTAACATAGGAATAAACACTTAGACCATCAAGCCCCCTCTCTTGTGGAATCATAGCCCCCTATAAATCTAGTCATTGTCCATCTAGCAGCCAGACATGTATTTATTATTAATAATGATAGAAAACATTACATGTCTTGGGCACATTAGCCTTTTAATAATTGTTTGGGCACCCTAGCCTCTCAGTATTGTAACAATACATTATTTGAAATGGGGGTTCAAAACCTAGGGTGTTACATCCCCTCCCCCTTATTTTGGCATTGTCCTTAGTGCATATACAAAATAGAGATCAAAATCTCAAATTTATTCAAAAATATGAGGGTACTCTCCCCGCATGGAATATTCATTCTCCCGGGTAGCATCTTCAGGACCATAGTAGGTTCACTGAACTTTTACCAACTCTATAACTTGATTCCAGAGCATTTTTACCTTTCTGTCCAATACCTGTACTGGCAGAACCTGAAAGTCTCCCTCCGCCTCTACCTGAATCAGATGCCAATAAATAACATGGTTAGGGTCATTTACATATTTCTTTAGTAAAGATACATGAAATGCATTATGCACATTCATGGAAGTAGGCAATGCAAGCATGTATGAAACTGGCCCTATTATGTCCAATATTTCAAATGGACCACAAAATCTGGCTGCCAGCTTTGTACAACTACCCAATTTCATTGAGCTTTTCTTGGGCTTCACTTTCAAAAGTACATGCTCCCCTACTTTAAATTCTATAACTATCCTGTTCTTGTTTTCATAAACTTTCTGTCTATCCTAAGATGCCCTTAAATTCTGCTTGATCTTGACCACTTAGTCTTCCATGTCCTTGAGAAACTCCAGCCCAAGTACCACTCTATCTGTAGTGTTGTCCCAACTTACTGGAGTATCAAATTTCCTACCATACAAGGCTTCAAATGGGCTCATTCTCAATGAATCTTGATACCCATTATTATATGCAAACTCAACCAAGTGTAAGTAATNTGTATATATCGATGCAGATTGTTTTCCTAAAGAAATTCAGATCTACACCGATCTCTTCAAGGAATTTTGTGATGTATTCACTTGGTCATATGAATAGATATCAGGAATCAACCCTCGTATTGTTGAACATGAGATTAAAACCTACCCAGATGCTAAAGCCATTCAACAAAGGATTAGAGATGTTAATCCTAGGAAGGCCCCTGCTATTAAGGCAGAGGTGGAGAAACTGCTTAATGTAGGATTTATCTACATAGTTCCCTTGACTGAATGGGCATCCAACCCTGTTCCCATGAATAAGAAGCAAGTAACTATTCGTGTGTGCATGGATTTTTGAGACCTGAATAAGGCATGTCCTAAAGACAACTTCTTGACACCTTGCATTGATCAGATTCTCGATGAGTGTGCGGGAAGTGAGGATTTTTATTTTATGGACAGATTTTTAGGATACAAGCAAATTCAGAATAAACCCGAGGATCAAAATAAGATCGAATTTATTTGTCCTTGGGTTACTTTCTCATACCGTAAAATTCATTTTGGCCTTAAAAACATCAGAGAAACCTTCCAATGATCCAGTACCTTCTCTTTTCATGATCTCAAGCATATATTTGAAGCTTATCGCGATGATCTCACTGCTCACTCTCTCAAGAGAGTGGATCAGTCTACCCACCTTCGGCTATTTTTTGAGAGATTCTGCTATTATTGCATCTTTTGTAACCCTCATAAGTGCGTATTTTTCGTTAGGTCAGGTCGTCTTTTAGGATTCTTATTCTTTAAGACTGGGATCATGTTGGATCCTTTAAAGGTTGAGGAAATACTTCGATTTCCTCCCCCACACAATATTCTTCAGCTTCAAGGTTTACAAGCAAAAGGTAACTTATCACGTCATTTTATAGTAAACTATGCCAATATTACTAAGGTTTCCATGCATCTCTTGAAGAAGGACACTCTGTTTATATAAGATAAGAGAGCCCATGAATCCTTCAATGCTATGAAGAAAGCCTTGGTATCGATGCCTCTACTGAAGCCTTGAGACTACAATAGAGATTACTTGATTTATATCTTCGTGTCTGAAGGGACAGTTGGTATGGTTTTAGTTCAGGAGGATGATGAGCTCCGTGAGCACGTCATTTACTATCTTAGTCGAAACTTAGTCAGCCCTGAAATCAAGTATTCTCATGTTGAGACGCTAGCTTTGGCTGCCATAAATGTGGTTCAAATATTATAGAACTATATATTTCTCTGAAAAACTACCATAGTTGCTGACGTCAATCCATTTCAATACGTCCTTGCAAGAGTTTGATCTTGATTTTTCTTCGGAAAAATCCAAGAAATCACTAGTTTTTTCCAAGTTAATATCAAACTTCCCTTGGTTATATGAGGAAATTATTCATGTCAATTCATTTGTGGATGAACACATTTTCCTTGTCTTGTCTTTGGACCCCTGGTATGGATACATTTTGATCTATCTTCAAAACTTGAAGTTCTCTCAGCATCTTTTGAGAGAACATCAATGGTGCATATGATATCAAGCTAAGAACTACCTTATCTTCGACGACACTTTCAAATGCTAAGGCATACATAATATCCTATGTCATTGCTTGACTCATGAAGAGGTTGATTTTGTTCTTAATGACTGTCACAGTGAGGCATGTGGAGGTCATCTATCTAGGCTTGCGATAACCCAAAATATTTTGTGAGCCGATCATTTTTGGCTATTTATTTTCAAATATTGTGTCGAAGCGGTCAAGAAGTGTCACCCTTGCCAAGTGTTCTCTCAGAAGATGCTCTTGCATCCATCGCATTTTCACCCGGTCATCACCGTCGGTCCTGTCATCAAGTGGGGGATGGATTTTGTGGATTGCAACGCAACTTCAGCTAGGGGGCATCAACATATTATCATGGTTGTAGACTACTTTACTAAGTGGGTCAAGGCCATGCCTACAATTTAATCTGATGGTAATACTGCTGCATTTTTCGTGTTCAATCAAATTATAGCCCTGTTCAAAATCTCGAGTGAGATTTTCATTGATCATGGAAATCACTTTTAGAAAAAAATGATGAAAGAGTTATAATCAAAACTGGGGTTTAAAGATAGTCATTCTTCCCCTTACTACCCCCATGAAAATGGACAAGTATAGGTTGTGAACAAGTCTCTAAATACCATTTTGCAGAAAATTGTCAGCCAAAGAAAATTAGACTGGCATCTCATGCTTTACCATGTGCTTTTGGCAAATCGAACCTAGGTTAATACTTCCACCTATTTTTCTCCCTTTTAGTTAGTACACGGTCTGGAGTCAATCCTTCCAATTGAATGTGAAATCCCTTCTCTTAGACTAACAGTTAATCTCCTACCTGAAACATTCAATCTCGAAGAACTCCTCGTACACCTAGAGAGCCTAGATGAGCAGTGTCAAGATTCCTCTATGGCTATCAAAGTGAATAAATGATGTGTCAAGGTCTAGTATCATAAGTTTGTTTGTCCTTGGTAGTACATTGAGGGTGAATTGGTCCTATTGTATGACCAAGCCAAAGAATCGTTGGGGGCATCCAAGTTCAACCCCATATGGCATGATCCTTATATAGTGCAACATGTCTTAGAAAAAGGATCCTACAAATTAGAATATTATGAAGGGAACATGTTGGCTAAGCCCAGAAATGGGCTCTACTTGCAAATATATTACGCTTGAGCCCCAATATTGGGCATAAATCTTTGCATAGTAGTGTATCTTAGTGTATATATTTTTTCCCTTTCGTCATCGACTTGCTTATCGAGTTTTCCTTTGGTTGGTGGATGTCAACAGAGTCTTCAGTTTCCTTAGGATTCACAGACAGTGCCAAACATCATACACGAAACTTAGCTTCTGTCGTTTGGGTTGTTTACTCACCCGAGGGTCAACTGGTGTCTTCAAGTGCCATTTTTCTAAGGCCATCAAGGAATAATGTGGCTAAATATAATGTCATTATAGAGATTTTATGCGATGCCATTTCACACGGTATTTGTTCTTTAGAGGTTCACTTGGGCTCCCAATTAGTAGTATGTTAGTTGAATGACAGTTACCATGTACGAGACCCTTCTCTACTATGACGATTCCTATGGGTACGATATTTGGAATGACATTTTGATTTTATTACTTATAATCAAATACCTAGAAGTTCTAATTATGTATCTGATGCATATGCTAATTATGTTTTAGATTGGAATTTGTCACATAACTAAAGTAAAATAAAACACATTCACAAATATACACATTTTAATATAAGTAAATCCAAATACCCATGTTTATATATTTAATTTCTTCAAAAAATATGGTGTTATAGTACAAACTTGGGGCTCACACCCACAAAATACATATACATTCGATCGATACAATAACCATGACATCTACGCCCATGGCACCAGATGTGTGTCATGATAACATACTAAAACATTTTCAAAAAATCAGAAGAGTCGCACCCACAAATGGGACACACCCACCGCCCGTCTTTGCATCGCCTTTGGCAGTTCCTCTACCTGAACCATGGGTATTCTACGCATCAAATGAGACAGCTTTCCCTGCACATTTTGAGGCACTCTCTCCGAGTCTCCTCCCACTGGCTCATCCCCCCCATGCCTCATCGGTGTCATGGTAATCCATCCGGTCATTGCGGACCCACATATGCAAAACAAATCTTTTTTTTAAATACTTGACACCATTCAAAAAAATTTGCGTTTTTCTCTTTAAAAAACACACAAAAAAATGAAATATATTTGAAAAATGTTTCATACCTATGTCTCTGTAGGCAAAACCTGGTGGAAATGGTATGTCTAGGTCTCCTATGAAGTCAATCCCTACATAATGTTAGTCCTCCAGGGGTATCACCTATCGGCGCCACCAGAAGAAGAACTCATTGTTGTAGGGGGTTGGTACCCTACCACCTCCCAATCATCTCATTAACTTGGTCCACCATGACATGGTTGGATCAAGCGGTATATGTGGAGAGATATTGAATCTAGGGCTCAATCCTAGAACCCGTTTGAAGAAAAAAATAAATAAGATAGATGTGAACCCGAAGTTCCTCTTCCAACCCTGCTTGCATTTTGTCAACTGGCTCTTCATAGTATCCAATAGTGAGGTGCACCAATCATATATTGTGGGTCATAAGAATGGACCTCCACCCTTCTCTACCACGCATTCCTTCTCCTTTTTCCAGGGCCTCCAACACAACTGGTCTAGAATCTCAATGCTGGAACTCTCAAGACTCACAGTTGTGAGAAAAACATGGCACATACCAATTCATCTCAGACATGAAGGCTCCAGGTCATGGATGGATTGCACCAGCAACTATTACAACCAACTATCTCATGGATAATTATCAGTAGTTCCATTCCCTTTTCCAAGACAAGACACAGGTGAGGATGGATCAATGAATGGGTGAGTGAGTGCATGAAAGTGCATGAGGGAAAGAATGGCACAGAATGCACGAGTAAAGGATAGGATGAGCCAATGACCAACCCCACAATCAGACCAGGGGTGGGTTTAAGTACCTCTCGTGGGGAATCAATAATCTCCTAGCCTTCCCCAATAAGCTCATGTAATAGATCCCCTTCCTTAGAAAAAAAAGGGTAATTAACATAGGAATAAACACTTAGACCATCAAGCCCCCTCTCTTGTAGAATCATAGCCCCCTATAAATCTAGTCATTGTCCATCTAATAGCTAGACATGTATTTATTATTAATAATGATAGAAAACATTACATGTCTTGGGCACATTAGCCTTTTAATAATTGTTTGGGCACCCTAGCCTCTTAGTATTGTAACAATACATTATTTGAAATGGGGGTTCAAAACCTAGGGTGTTACATCCCCTCCCCCTTATTTTGGCATTGTCCTTAGTGCATATACAAAATAGAGATCAAAATCTCAAATTTATTCAAAAATATGAGGGTACTCTCCCCGCATGGAATATTCATTCTCCCGGGTAGCATCTTCAGGACCATAGTAGGTTCACTGAACTTTTACCAACTCTATAACTTGATTCCAGAGCATTTTTACCTTTCTGTCCAATACCTGTACTGGCAGAACCTGAAAGTCTCCCTCCGCCTCTACCTGAATCAGATGCCAATAAATAACATGGTTAGGGTCATTTACATATTTCTTTAGTAAAGATACATGAAATGCATTATGCACATTCATGGAAGTAGGCAATGCAAGCATGTATGAAACTGGCCCTATTATGTCCAATATTTCAAATGGACCACAAAATCTGGCTGCCAGCTTTGTACAACTACCCAATTTCATTGAGCTTTTCTTGGGCTTCACTTTCAAAAGTACATGCTCCCCTACTTTAAATTCTATAACTATCCTGTTCTTGTTTTCATAAACTTTCTGTCTATCCTAAGATGCCCTTAAATTCTGCTTGATCTTGACCACTTAGTCTTCCATGTCCTTGAGAAACTCCAGCCCAAGTACCACTCTATCTGTAGTGTTGTCCCAACTTACTGGAGTATCAAATTTCCTACCATACAAGGCTTCAAATGGGCTCATTCTCAATGAATCTTGATACCCATTATTATATGCAAACTCAACCAAGTGTAAGTAATATTCCCACTTAGATGGCTTATCCATCACATRCATTCTTAGCATGTCTTCAATTATTCGATTGAATCTCTCTGTTTTCCCATCTGTCTRGGGATGATATGTTGTGCTAAAGTTTATATTTGTTCCAAATMCTTTAAAAAATCCCCTCTAGAAATTAGAGGTAAACTTTGTATCTCTGTCTGAGACAATTGTCGTAGGTATCGCATGCAACCTAGAAATTTCCTTCATGAAAATTTATGCAATATTAGCCACTGTATGCATTGTCTTCATAGGCACAAAATGAGAAGCCTTTGTTAATTTTTCAACCACCACCATGATTGAATCATGTTGCTTACTTGTTCTGGGTAATCCTGTGATGAAATCCATGGTGATAACTTCCCATTTTTTCTCTGGTATTGGCAATGGTTGCAGCAAATCCACTGGGTGTCTATGCTCAACCTTCATCTTCTGACATTCCATACATCGAGCGATTAATCAACAACATCCTTCTTCATTCCTGGCCAAAAGAAATTCCTTCTTACTACTGTAATTGTTTTATGGTAACCAAGATGCCCAACATAAGGAACATCATGCATCTCCTTCAGTACAAATTTCCTCAGCTCTCTAGAACTAGGAACATAGATTCTATTTTTATTCATGAGTAATTTGTCTTCCTTTATCTCATACTCCTTTATTTTCTGTTGTATATCTCCTTGCTATAATTTTTCCTTTACCTGTAGGTAATGCTGGTCTGTAATAAGACCATCTAAAATTATTCTCTTCAAGTCTCATTGATGCATACTGACAAAAGTAGCATGCATGAGATGCACTCTTCTACTAAGTGCATCGACAACTTTATTCTCCTTTCCTTTGATATGATTGATATCGAAGTCATATTCAATTAAAAATTCCAGCCATCTTGTTTTCCTGGCATTCAAGTTCGGTTGTTCAAAAAGATACTCCAGGCCAATGTGGCCTATCCTTAATTCGATTTTCTTCCCCGTGAGGTAATTCCTCCACACCCTCAAGGTGTGACCAATGGCAACAAGTTCCAATTCATGTGTAGCATAGCTCCTCTCATGTTCCTTAAGATTTATGGACTCATATCCAATGACATGTCCATTTTGCATGAGGACTCCCCCACATCCTTCCTTACATGCATCTGTACATACCACAAAAATTTCCTTTGGGTCAACAATATTTAACACAGGTGCACTAGTAAGTATTTCCTTCAACATATTAAAATTCTTTTGACACTTGAGTGTCCATTCAAATTTAGTTCCATTATTTTGCAAATAAGTGATGGGATGAGCAATCTTAGAGAACCCTACTATGAACCTTCTATAGTAGACAGCTAATCACATAAAATATCTGACGTCTGACACATTTTTGGGTGTTGTCCATCCTCTAATGGCTCTGATCTTCCCTAGATCTATTGTTATGCCCTGCTCTGAAATAATGTGTCCCAGGTAATGGATGTGATTTTGATAAAAACAACACTTACTCAACTTGGCATACAACTAATGTTCTCTTAGTACTTTCAATACCAGTCTTAAGTGATGTTCATGCTCTTCTTCAGACTTAGAATAGATAAGTATATCATCTAGGAATACTATGAAAAAATTATCCAAATAATTTCTAAATATGTCGTTCATTAAGAACATGAAGAGAGTTGGTGCATTGGTCAATCCAAATGGCACCACTACAAACTCATAATTCCCATACCTGGTCCTAAAGGATGTCTTATGGATGTCTTATTCCTTGATTCTTACCTGATGGTATCCTGCCCTTTGGTCAATCTTTGAGAATATATTTTCTCCTCTTAGCTGATCAAAGAGGTCATCAATTCAGGGTAGGGATAATTATTCTTTATAGTGTACTTGTTTAGCTATCGAAAGTCAATACACAGCCTCAAGGTTCCATCCTTCTTTTTGACAAAAAGTACTGGTGCTCCCCAAGGTGAAACACATGGACGTATGTACCATTTCTTCAACAATTCCTCCAACTGTATTTGCAATTTTGTTAACTCTGGTGTGCTCCTTTTGCAAGGTGTTTTTGACACTGGGGCATCTCCTGGCACTAAATCAATTGAAAAATCTATCTCCCTTCTTGGTGGAAATCCGAGTGTTTCTTGGAATACATATTCAAATTCCTGTAGTTCCGATAAATCTTTGAGGCTTGGCACTTTTGTATTATCTGTCTCTTCCACATGATCTGCATACAATTGACATCCTTTCCTAAAAAATATTTTTAGTTCTAAGGATGAAATCTCCCTTATAGAGATGGGTCTTGGAACTCTTTTCATAGTGCTCTATTTTCCATTTCCATCAAGACATGTAAATGTCTTTTTATGAAAATCTAGGACAACATGATGCTTTTTCAACCAATCCATTCCAATCAGATTATCATAAGACCCCAATGGTATGATATTTAGATCAATACTAGTATTCACACCATTAAGACTGATGAAACAACTTCTAACCATGTCATGGATTCTTATTTTAGTTCTGTTGAAACGAAGTTTATTTTTCTTCTCTAAATCCAAATCTTCATTTTTTTCTGGTTACATAGCTGCCCCTAGTTCTAAAAAAAAAATGGAATCAAAAGGTATTTTTGGATTTTCGGGTTTCGGGGTTCGACTATTCACAAAGTATGGTTTTTAATGAAAACCCCAAAGTCTTGGTACCGAAGTCTCAAAAAAGTGATTGTTTAAAGGAAATTGAACGGACTCTAAAGTAATAATTAAAAATGTTAAAGGCTTTCTAAGCCTTTCGCATGTTCTTTTTCGGCCATCTCAACTTAAGAAGCATTCCAAATGTCCCAACGTGCTTCCCACAAAGTACCTTTTAATCATGATTAATTAAGGATCAAAACATACTTGACATATTGTTGATCAGTTGCAGTTTGGGAAATCAAAGAGTTGACCTTAAGTCTCCTTAAACCCTGATTTGCGAAGTCATGAAATTCTTAAAAGCCTAATGCCATGTTTATTAAGAAGTAAGAAGGTTTAATGATAATAAATCCCATCGCAATTTCGCAATTCAAGATTTCATGCGTCAAAGAGTCGTCGAAGTCCCGATACTCTAGTCCACGAAAAATAAAGACTAACCCTTAATCATGATTAATTAAAGATTTAAAACAAGTGGTTAGCACCTAAACAAATCCTGTCACAGTTTTTCGATTCAAGATTTACTTGTGTCATAACTCTTGGGGAAACGATGCTCGAAACTATGAAACATGAAGTCCTGAAATAATTAAGCACCTAAATGTAATTAACGTAATTTTAAAACAAGCATTAAAGTTATTAAATAAATTTTTCTTTTCTCCATTCGGGAGTTTTCGATGACATTCCTTTCAAAATCCCAGTTTTGAATCACCAATATGTGGCAACATCTATAACGGATTAATGAAGATATTTTTTTACATAAGGTATGTATCTCCAGGCATATCATCCTCATTAAAGAATTTAATTTTTGTCTCTTGTATTGGTACGCTAAATTTAAGACAGGTTTAAAGGAAATAAAGGTTTGTTATTTTGAATTTCATTCTTACTTTCAGACTAGGAGTGAGTTACACTCAGAAGAAATCACACATTTCTTCTCTGCAATAGTTTTTCATTTTAGCACAACATCATGGAAACTAAGAAAGAACCTAAGAAGAGTGAGGAGGTAGGTGAAAGCTTGAATCCAGATGGATATGTTATATCTGACACTACGCCACATGTTGTGGATTCAGTCAAATCCTAGATGCAAATTTTTGAAACCTTAGATTATGAGATTAGGAATTGCCCCAAAGATTTCGGAGATGAAAGAACTGAAAATAAACTTAGAGACATAGCAGATTCTGAGATTCACAAAAAAGCCACATGGACAAGACTCATTCCATATAATGATATGGTATGATGGGCTTTAGAGAAAACCGACCTTCAGACAAGGAGCATTCTAAACAGCCAAGGGGTCGTCGTCAGCTCGTTCATACCCGAGCACATCCAAGTAATGTACAAACTGCCCCCTACTTCTAAATAAATTTATAATGCCAAATTGATAGCGGAATTCCAAATAAAGGAGTGTACAAAATTCGATCAAACATATGCAAATATAATCAAAGACTGGTGGGAAATTCCAGCAAGATTTAGAGTCGATACCCATGAAAATTATGCCACATCTTCATTGAATGCATACATGGTGTATATAGAACGGACTCTATGTAGACTCTTCAGGAGGAAAATCCCTACCCATTTTCCTACAGAATGGCTACCACTTCTACACGAAGTAGCTCAGAGTTTCAGTTTCAACTGGGGTAAAATTTTATCATACAATCTAGATAATGAGGTTGCAGAGTACCAAACAACAAAATTGAAAGGTTGACCCATGTCTTTTTACATGTCTGCCTATATTATGGATGTTTTCTGTTACATGACTCCATTCCCTTTGATGAATTGGAGATGAAACCCAGCTTGTGTGGAGCCCATTCATGTTTATCACTCTAAGCTATGGGAGGATAACATTAAAGATTTCTTTTATGAAATATGCCGCCACATAGTGGTACCCTTGCATCAAATCTTATATGTTTATGCACCCCCTCATATTTCAGAGAAAATCATGGGAAATCTTAGGGCAATTGCAGATTGGTTTATTGAAGAAAGTTTCTCCTATGTCAAGGTTTTCGAGTGCTTGATCCCTCCTTATGCACTTCTGAAGTTCCTTCCCTATAGGTTGTTGTGTAGGGAGGTGGCCTACCAAACAATAACAGGAGGCATCGAAACTGAATTGAAAGCATATCAAAAGAAGTTCTGGCCACTTTTTCCTGTTCATATTGGGAAGTGTTCAATGCTCAACTTTGGTCACTCCAAGGTTGAAGTTGCAGCACTAGATGACATCAAATTGGTAGATCTTGAACTCAGAAAACATGACTCTTATCAAATTGTAGGAAATCATCTTACTCACTTCAACATGAAAATGTATGAACATGAAGTTTCTCCCTGCGATGACATGTTCAAGGGAGCCACGACCTATGAAGAAATACTAGACAGAGTTCAGGCATTATCACCTGATCTGTAGACTAGCTTTCTAACTTTCTAGAAGCACAAGCAAAGTGGTTTGCTGAAGATACTATAGGGAGAATCAATGACTCCTCCTTCAGCTCACAGAATTACTCCCCCAGGTTTTGGATCAGATCCTCATGATAAAGGGACTACGGAAGAAAATCCAGAGAAGACTGAAGCGTCTTCACAAAAAGAAGAATATTTGCAATCAAAGAATCCAGTGTCTGAAACAAGTTCCAAATATGAGACCCCTTCAAAGTCAAGTCAAACGATTACACCTTCACCATCATATATTCCTACTGATATCCCTAAAACTACAGGAGAAGCTAAGACTTTAGAATTGGGTAGCCCTATCACATCATTAACGCCATTACATTCAACCTTTGGGACTTCCCATTTGGAAGTCATATATGCAAGTAAACTTACTCCTATCTCTAGAGAATAGATACCTTCCTCTGACTACTTTTTTAGAAGGAAAAGGAAGGTTGTAGTAAAATAGGAAATGAATCCGAGATGAGGAACAATGGTGAAGAAACACAGAGTGCTCGTAGATGGGCAGAATCTAGAAGAGGAAGATTTTTCCACAAAAGTAGCAAGTTCTATGGGAGCTTTGGCAACGACCAATTTATTCTCAGTCAACTCTTTGAAAACAAGGATGAAGCAAAAAAATCAAATGGTAGCTCAGTTGCAAGAACAAATAAGGCACACATAAAATAATATTCTATAGGTGGTAAATTAAAGGGTTGAAAACGCTAGGACTACTGATGAGCAGGAAATGCAATTTTTAAAGACTAGTTTAGAGGAAGCAAACAAGCAAATGAAAATGAGTCAAATATAGGTTATTTGATAGGAAGAGTTAGTGAGACAGCTATAGGCTGACTTGAAGTCTATTGAAGGACAATTTGTGAATATAATGACATTTCAAGCCCAAGTACTAGAGGTACATGAGAAACTACAAGCAGAACAACAAGACATGCTTTCCAAAATAGAAATCATCCAAAACTACTTCCGAGAAATAAGCTACTTACTAGATAGCATTGTTTTAAAGGAAAAAGAGGCCACAACAACTCATGTTTCTTTTCAAAAGGTAGTGGTGTTTTCGGCCATATAGGAAGTACCAACAATCCCAAAGCTAACTGTAGATGAATAGATCAGGGGAGACATCATGTTAAATACATGGGAGACTAATATTGTCGAAAGAAGGAAAATGGAAAGAGAAGTTAAGAAAGAATGTGAAGAAGTCTTTGATCAACTAGATACAAAACCCCTAAGCATTGGTAAAGGTGATTGTACTGGGCTATTAGGATAGATAAATGTTGTAAGGCATCAATTGCATATCAAGGAGAGTTGGAATGAAGCCCAAATTAATATTTCACAATTGAAACATCTCGACATCTCCCAAATAGATAAGTGGTTAATAAAGTAGAATCTACAATTGCAGCCGACAAGGTTCGGCAAGGGAAAGATTGAATACAAGCTACCCCAAATTCAGAGGAAGTTATATATGTTTGAAGCAAAGATTATGTCAGAACCTTCCAGAACTTTGATGCAGTTTGTGGATAAGTGTGTCATGTGTTTGGGACCGAGTGAAGAAAGCATTTCAGAGAAATGATGAAGTAACACATTTGTGCTCATTTGTGTACAACTGGTAAAAATAAAAAAGTAACCAAACAAAACGGTTCGAATTTCATATTCTATAACCGTTAGCAATTAGGATATTAAGAGAATACCAATTGTCCAGGGTTGATGATTTTCTTTGTATAAATACATTTTTGAAAGATACACCAGAGGATTTTTTCCTTGTTCGATTGTAGAAGAGAGATTTTTCATTTTCCAAAATTAATAAAAATGCAAATCGAAGACTCCAGATCCCGTCAAGTTTGATTTATGTGTTCCTCTGTTATTTTATATTTAACATCATTTATTACATATCTTTGATGAATGCGTAGTTGCAATTTAGTACAACCTCTACTATGGTGATCGATTATTTTAGTCATCTACTCATTTACAGTTTTTCCTCTGTATCATTTATCAGCAGGTACAAGACCTATGAATTACTTATATTTCTATATCTTATGCTTCATTAAAGTTTCTCTTATCTATTTTCTTCTTCTNTATATCTGACACTACGCCACATGTTGTGGATTCAGTCAAATCCTAGATGCAAATTTTTGAAACCTTAGATTATGAGATTAGGAATTGCCCCAAAGATTTCGGAGATGAAAGAACTAAAAATAAACTTAGAGACATAGCATATTCTGAGATTCACAAAATAGCCACATGGACGAGACTCATTCCATATAATTATATGGTATGCTGGGCTTTAGAGAAAACCGACCTTCAGACAAGGATCATTCTAAACAGCCAAGGGGTTGTCGTCAGCTCGTTCATACCCGAGAACATCCAAGTAATGTACAAACTACCCCCTACTTCTAAATAAATTTATAATTCCAAATTGATAGCGGAATTCCAAATAAAGGAGTGTACAAAATTCGATCAAACATATGCAAATATAATCAAAGACTGGTGGGAAATTCCAGCAAGATTTAGAGTCGATACCCATGGAAATTATGCCACATCTTCATTGAACACATACATGGTGTATATAGATCGGACGCTATGTAGACTCTTCGGGAGGAAAATCCCTACCCATTTTCCTACAGAATGGCTACCACTTCTACATGAAGTAGCTCAGAGTTTCAGTTTCAACTGGGGTAAAATTTTATCAGACAATCTAGATAATGAGGTTGCAGAGTACCAAACAACAAAATTGAAAGGTTGACCCATGTCTTTTTACATGTCTACCTATATTATGGATGTTTTCTGTTACATGACTCCATTCCCTTTGATGAATTGGAGTTGAAACCCAGCCTGTGTGGAGCCCATTCATGTTTATCACTCTAAGCTATGGGAGGATAACATTAAAGATTTCTTTTATGAAATCTGCCGCCACATAGTGGTACCCTTGCATCAAATCTTGTATGTTTATGCACCCCCTCATATTTCAGAGAAAATCATGGGAAATCTTAGGGCAATTGCAAGTTGGTTTATTGAAGAGGGTTTCTCCTATGTCAAGGTTTTCGAGTGCTTGATCCCTCCTTATGCACTTCTGAAGTTCCTTCCCAATAGGTTGTTGTGTAGGGAGGTGGCCTACCAAACAATAACAGGAGGCATCGAAACTGAATTGAAAGCATCTCAGAAGAAGTTCTGGCCACTTTTTCCTTTTCATATTGGGAAGTGTTCACTGCTCAACTTTGGTCACTCCAAGGTTGAAGCTGTAGCACTAGATGACATCAAATTGGTAGATCTTAAACTCAGAAAACATGACTCTTATCAAATTGTAGGAAATCATCTTACTCACTTCAACATGAAAATGTATGAACATGAAGTTTCTCCCTGCGATGACATGTTCAAGGGAGCCACGACCTATGAAGAAATACTAGACAGAGTTCAGGCATTATCACCTGATCTGTAGACTAGCTTTCTAACTTTCTAGAAGCACAAGCAAAGTGGTTTGCTGAAGATACTATAGGGAGAATCAATGACTCCTCCTTCAGCTCACAGAATTACTCCCCCAGGTTTTGGATCAGATCCTCATGATAAAGGGACTACGGAAGAAAATCCAGAGAAGACTGAAGCGTCTTCACAAAAAGAAGAATATTTGCAATCAAAGAATCCAGTGTCTGAAACAAGTTCCAAATATGAGACCCCTTCAAAGTCAAGTCAAACGATTACACCTTCACCATCATATATTCCTACTGATATCCCTAAAACTACAGGAGAAGCTAAGACTTTAGAATTGGGTAGCCCTATCACATCATTAACGCCATTACATTCAACCTTTGGGACTTCCCATTTGGAAGTCATATATGCAAGTAAACTTACTCCTATCTCTAGAGAATAGATACCTTCCTCTGACTACTTTTTTAGAAGGAAAAGGAAGGTTGTAGTAAAATAGGAAATGAATCCGAGATGAGGAACAATGGTGAAGAAACACAGAGTGCTCGTAGATGGGCAGAATCTAGAAGAGGAAGATTTTTCCACAAAAGTAGCAAGTTCTATGGGAGCTTTGGCAACGACCAATTTATTCTCAGTCAACTCTTTGAAAACAAGGATGAAGCAAAAAAATCAAATGGTAGCTCAGTTGCAAGAACAAATAAGGCACACATAAAATAATATTCTATAGGTGGTAAATTAAAGGGTTGAAAACGCTAGGACTACTGATGAGCAGGAAATGCAATTTTTAAAGACTAGTTTAGAGGAAGCAAACAAGCAAATGAAAATGAGTCAAATATAGGTTATTTGATAGGAAGAGTTAGTGAGACAGCTATAGGCTGACTTGAAGTCTATTGAAGGACAATTTGTGAATATAATGACATTTCAAGCCCAAGTACTAGAGGTACATGAGAAACTACAAGCAGAACAACAAGACATGCTTTCCAAAATAGAAATCATCCAAAACTACTTCCGAGAAATAAGCTACTTACTAGATAGCATTGTTTTAAAGGAAAAAGAGGCCACAACAACTCATGTTTCTTTTCAAAAGGTAGTGGTGTTTTCGGCCATATAGGAAGTACCAACAATCCCAAAGCTAACTGTAGATGAATAGATCAGGGGAGACATCATGTTAAATACATGGGAGACTAATATTGTCGAAAGAAGGAAAATGGAAAGAGAAGTTAAGAAAGAATGTGAAGAAGTCTTTGATCAACTAGATACAAAACCCCTAAGCATTGGTAAAGGTGATTGTACTGGGCTATTAGGATAGATAAATGTTGTAAGGCATCAATTGCATATCAAGGAGAGTTGGAATGAAGCCCAAATTAATATTTCACAATTGAAACATCTCGACATCTCCCAAATAGATAAGTGGTTAATAAAGTAGAATCTACAATTGCAGCCGACAAGGTTCGGCAAGGGAAAGATTGAATACAAGCTACCCCAAATTCAGAGGAAGTTATATATGTTTGAAGCAAAGATTATGTCAGAACCTTCCAGAACTTTGATGCAGTTTGTGGATAAGTGTGTCATGTGTTTGGGACCGAGTGAAGAAAGCATTTCAGAGAAATGATGAAGTAACACATTTGTGCTCATTTGTGTACAACTGGTAAAAATAAAAAAGTAACCAAACAAAACGGTTCGAATTTCATATTCTATAACCGTTAGCAATTAGGATATTAAGAGAATACCAATTGTCCAGGGTTGATGATTTTCTTTGTATAAATACATTTTTGAAAGATACACCAGAGGATTTTTTCCTTGTTCGATTGTAGAAGAGAGATTTTTCATTTTCCAAAATTAATAAAAATGCAAATCGAAGACTCCAGATCCCGTCAAGTTTGATTTATGTGTTCCTCTGTTATTTTATATTTAACATCATTTATTACATATCTTTGATGAATGCGTAGTTGCAATTTAGTACAACCTCTACTATGGTGATCGATTATTTTAGTCATCTACTCATTTACAGTTTTTCCTCTGTATCATTTATCAGCAGGTACAAGACCTATGAATTACTTATATTTCTATATCTTATGCTTCATTAAAGTTTCTCTTATCTATTTTCTTCTTCTATCACAAAGTGGGATTCTTCCTTGGCTGATGCCTCACCTTGTTCCACAAATTTATGTTTTCTTTCAATTCATGCATGGTTTTCAGTTTAACTTAGATACGAGAAACAAACTTTGATTTTTTTATACTATTAATTCAAAATTTTGGGAGTTTTTATTACATAATCTAAATAGAAACAACAACCTAAAAAAAACAAGTCTTTAAAATTATTTTCCCTCCATGACTGTACCTATTACGAGACAGCCCAATATCGAACCCGGTATTTCAGACCAAACCAGTATCACTTTAATTATTTTTAACACCATCTTAAAAAATGCTACCACTTGGGTCGAACTTGAACGTTATGGAAAGCCATTGAGTAGGACATTAGTGTCAAGGAACAGTTGGAAGCTAGATAAAGAAAACTTAGAAATCACCCATAGCTCTTTTTACCTTGAGAGTTGTCCTTCCTTTCTTTATATCATAGACTCTCTTATTTTTGGATGCCTAGAATTTATACTTTCAAGCCTTAAGTATAAACTCTGGAACAACATCCTTTTGGTGTCGTTTCCAGGGACAGAGAAATGAAATTATTTTCCCTGGGAGAATGACATTCGCAAGCTTCCTTCTTTGATAGTGAACAAATACTAAAGACATTATTAAAGGATAAGTTTTATTATTCAATTGGTGACTCCACAATTTTAAATAAGCTGGCATCCAGTTGAAGGAACACCAGACAAAACCTGGATGATAAGCAGACCTCACATGTTTCTGACCCTGAAAAATTACTGAAACCAAGAGGTTTCCTTAAGTAATCTACTGCGGTTTACCAACCTAAATCCACATAGTATAGATGCAAGATTCCACTTGAAACCATAAACCCTGAATTAGTTCTATCCTAAACTAAGACTGAACCTCATTTGACTACCTCCGGTGAAAGAGAAGGTAAGACTTCTACTGTAAAGTCTGTTTCGATTGATATCCCATCATCTCCCGAACTAAATTTCCTAACCTCACAAAATCTAGAAGAATATACCACACACTCAGATTCAAACGTTGTAGTTTCTCCCATCTACATTTCTTGCAAGTCAGAAGAACCGAGTCCTCGTATCCCATTTTCCCCTTTTCTAGTCTTTTTGTCCTCTGGTAAGAGGTTCTCGGAATCATTTTCGCTTCATCCCGAAGAAGTTAAAGGATCGATATACATCTTTGAAAAACCTCTTTATGACATACCAGTTTCCTCCCTTAGAATATCTATGGCGGCTTCCAGAGGAGGAGGAGGGGGTGGTCAAGGTCCACCCCCCCCCCCCCCCCCTAGGATTTTCGCTAAAGTAGCTGCCAGGTACACTCCTTTGGTCCTACCAGTACCTCTTCATGATTTACCTAAAAACTACATGAAAAACCTACCTAAGATTACAGGGGAGGGAGACTTAACCATGACCAAACATATAAATTTATTCGATCAATTCGCATATATTCTTGGTCTTGATCATGAAGATGTATATTCTCGATTGTTTGTTCAAACTTTTAAGGGACAGGTGAGAACCTGGTTTTGAAGTTTTCCCACAGGTTCGATATCATCCTACGATGCATTAGAAAACTCTTTTCTCAGACAATGGGGTGAAAAGAAAGATCACTTATGTTATTTAGCTGAGTTTGGGGCTTTAACGAAGAAAAATTCAAAAACTGTTATTGAATTCATCCAAAGATTTAATAAATTATATAACAATATCCCAATCAAAGTTAAACCTTCCTAGACTACAACAAAGGTAAATTTTGCAAGATCTTTCGAACCTAATTTTGCACTATTATTGAGAGAAAGGAGAGCGTCTGATCTTACCCGAACGCAAGATGATGCCGTAGAAATTGAGTCAAATATGATGGATTCTGGTAAATTAAAAGAAAAGGTGGAAATAGGAAACAGAGATACCAAACGCTTTAGGGAACAAGCGAGACCCTCACGATCTGGGAGATCTTCAGATTATAAAATGGATGAGATGGATAGGATAATAAAAGAGCTATCAAATAAAATTTCAAGGATGGAGCTAGATCAATCTAAAGAAGATCAATTCATTAAGAGAGAATTCAGGAGGAACCCCAAACCCCAAATACAACAAAGACAGGTTAAAAATGAAGATCAAAAAGTTCAAACTCCTTTAAAAAATGAAACTTTTATAGGATGGAATGACATGCAAGAATTTGAGGATCTTGAAGAAGATATGAACAATTTGGGTGATGATTGTCTACAACCTCATTTGACCAAGGAATATTATGAGAGGTCTCTGAACACAACATCAGTCTAATGAAGATAGAAATACAAATGATACAGAGGATCCTGCTTGCTAGGGGATCGTCAATACTATAATGGTCGAGCTCCAGAATAAGTATAATCTAAGGTCTAAAACTAAAAACATGACAACCACCCAACCAAACAAAATCCTACTGAGAGGTGTAGTATATGAACCAGTTCCAAAGGAAACTAGAACACATAACACCAGGATAAAATGAGTTCACCCATAAGGTTCCAAAACTAAGAAAGCCGAAACACAAATGACATGAACAAAAACAACTGAAAACAAAGCAATACAAACAAATAAAGAGGAAAAGAAGGAGACCAAAATACCAATCAGAGAAACCGAAAAAACTATAGGAGGTTTCAGCCTAGAGAATGAGATTAACAAAATCAAAACATTGATACCTCTGGTTGAACTAGCAAAGAATCCCATTTACCAAAGACAAATCACCAAAATGATAATTTTTTTAGATATGGGAAGTTAAGATGACGTTATAAATTTGGAATATGATAATCCTAACATAATTTTTGGTCGGCATTTTGAAGGGGCTAGAGATACCATTTCTCCCTTCTACATTACACTAAATGTGCACAATCGTCTGCTACATAACTACATTTTGGATTCTGGAGCCTCACATAACGTGATTCCCAAGGCTATTATGGATAGACTTGGCCTCGAAATTACCAGACCGTATGGGGACTTGTATTCATTTGATTTGAGGAAGGTTAAATGTGTGGGAATTGTTAACGCTCTTTAATTTGCCCAAGGCTGTGGAGGCAATAGCAAAGGTAACCTCGAACCATTTGGAGTCTTGGATCTAGCCCTCCAAGACTCAGAGAGGGATCTCTTTAGGAAAGTGGGCTTCTCCTCCATGTGCCTTTGTGCTGGAAATTGGGTACTGCATTTGAGTTGATATGGTGGCTCGATTTGTTGCTAACCCATGTCTTGTGTGTTGATCATTGTAGGTGCGTGGGTCGAGGACTGAAGATAGGCCTTCGGGCCCAAAATTTTGGGCAAAAATTTAAAATAACTTCACATTTTTGCTATGCACCACAAGTCATCTACGTTATTTTTTAATCTAACTACAGGATTTCGGTAGCTAAGGGTACACAAAAAATGGATTCTAAGTGACCGAAAGCTCTCACTTTCGGTAGCTAACATAACATGAAAATTTTCTCTTTAACTACCGAAAATAAAAAATTTTGTGTGATAACATTGAGGTGAATTGATACATTTATGTCTCTTTTACACCTTTGTTGTGCATCGTGAGCAAAAGAATAATGCCTGAAAAAGATATATATTAATCAGAACACTGATTCCCCTATTATATAGGGTTCTAACAAGCATGATCAAAGACTTGGTAGTAAATCTTGCACAGATCCCAGTAAAAAGTGTTTTGATGGATGTGGTTATTGTTGATATACCTCCTAAGTATGGTATGCTATTATCCAAGTCTTGGGGTGCTAATCTTGGAGGATCCCTTCAGCTAGACATGACATACACCATGATTCCTGTTTTCGGAGGACAGTTCACTTGACTGTATCAGGAAACATGGCTGGCATACACGGTAAGTGATCCACATAATCTTAGCAATTACCCTATTTATGTCGCGATCAAGATCTTGGAAATTGTATTTTATGAATTGATGATGATATGGATGAATGTGTTGAAGATGTCACGAAAAAGAATAAAATAGAAAGGGTAAAAGAAAGTGTATATAGTATTGGAACCTGGAAAATGTATTTTGATGGTGCTTCATCTTATGAAGGAGCAGGCACAAGAGTACTTTTTGTAGCACCTGGAGATGAGTTTATCATGCCTTTCTCTTACAGATTACAGTGGGACATAGAGTACACCAACAATGTATGTGAGTATGAAGCCCTGGTCTTGGGAATAAAAGATGCCAGAAGATTAAACATAAAAAACTTGGAAGTGTACGGAGCTGCAGAGTTAATTGTGAAACAAGTAAATCAACAATATCAAGCCAAACACCCGAGATTGAGATCTTATAGAAACTGCTCCTGGGATTTAATGGAAAAAAAAATCTCGTCACTAAATGTTCATTTCATTCCCTGCACAGAAAATCTGTAAGTTGATTCGTTAGCCAAAGAAGCCTCAACTTTCGCACCTCCTACAGCCTAAAAAGTTAAGTACCACATATAAATAAGGCACAAACCCTCCATACCGAACAATATTCAACACTGGCAGGTGCTCGAAGATGATGAAAAGATTAGAAAATTCCTCGAAATGGTGGAAGACTTTGCTGAAATGGACATCAACCAAGAAAACCATAACGATGATACTTGGATTATGCAAGAAGGAGAATATTATCAAGAATTCCAAGGTAAGATCGCAAATCATCGCATGTTAGTACTAAAAAATAATCAAATCCCTAAAGGTCTAATTCCCCTAGAAATATTATTCGACCATAATGATATGATTTTTGAAATCTACATTGGAGCCTCAGCCAGAGGAAGTCAAATATTGTGATATATGCACTAAAGAGGAACCTAGAATGGTAAAAATATCAAAGTCTCCCTCCTGAGATGAAAGGTAAGTACACAAACTTACTCGGGTGATATAAAGACATTTTTGCATGGTCATATGATGAGTTGAGAACCTATGACACCACTGTGGTCGAACAAAAGATCCCTTTAAATCCTGGTGTTAAACCTTTTATATAGAAGCTCAGGAAAATCAATCTTATATTATTTCCCATGGTTGAAAAGGAAGTAAAAAAAATCCTAGATTCCAAGATAATTGTACCACTCAGGTACTCTAAGTGGGTATCCAACCTAGTCCCAGTCAGGAAGAAAAGAGTAGAAATCAGACTGTGTGTGGACTTTAGAAACTTAAATAAATCATCTCTTAAAGACAATTATCCGCTACCCAAAATGGACCATGTCTTAGATAAAGTAGTCAGAGCAAATAGAATTTCCATGATCAACAACTTTTCCAGTTACAATCAGATTGTTGTCAACGAAGACGATAAAGAAAAAGCATCCTTCACCACCCATTGGGGTACATTTATATATGACAAAATGCCATTTTGTTTAATGAATGCAAGTTCTACCTTCCAGCGGGCTATGGATATTGCCTTCGTTAATGAAAGAGATAAATTCGTTGTTATTTATCCTGATGATCTGACCATTTTTTCTAAATCCAATGAAGATCATCTGATACATCTCAAGCAAATGTTCGAGAAATTTCGTAAATTTGGTTTGTCTCTAAATCCCAAGAAGTCACACTTTGCAATGTAAGAAGTTAAACTCTTGGGTCATATTGTGTCTCGGGACGGAATTAAAATTGATCCTAAAAGGTTCAAAGCTATAGACACTATAAACATTCCTAGAAATGTAAAAGAAATTCATTCGTTTTGGGAAAAATAACTTTTTTTGAGGAGATTTATCCCAAACTTTGTTGAAATTGTGAAATTGATTATAGATATGCTCAAGAAGAATAGTGAATTTGAGTGGGCGATCGAAGCTAAAGCATCATTTGCACACATCAAGAAAATTATAGGTGAAGCACCTGTACTAGAAAGCCCTGATTATCTCAAGGAATTTTTTATCTTCTCATTTGCGTCCGAACACACAATCACAGTAGTACTTATACAAAAGAACAAAGAAGGTTTCAAGCAACCAATAGCATTATTTAGTAAAATCCTCTGAGACGCAAAATTGAAATATGACATAATGGAAAAGAAGGCATACGCTATGGTGAAATCACTAAAGGATTTCATAACTTACGTGTTACAATCCAAGATAATTGCATATGTACCCAATAGTTCCATCAAAGACATATTGGTTCAACCTGATAGCAATGGGAAGAGAGTTCGATGGCTTGCTAAGATTCAATAATTCAATTTAGAAGTGAAACCGACAAAGCTCGTAAAGGGACAAGGTTTGGATAAGCTTCTAGCCGAATAAAATTTCAGAGTGGTCGGTATAAATAATCTGCAAGAGTATGAAGGATGTTTGGATATGGATAAACTTGACGACCAAATAGCCACAACCAGTATAGAAGAAAAGTTCACAACTTCAGCATGGTACAAAGATATTGTATCTTATCTGTTGACCTTGAAATGCCCAAGTGATATGACTCCATATAAGGCTAGAACGTTGAAATTTCATGTGGTGAAGTATTGTATTTCAGAGAGCCAATTGTATTGGAAAGACCCTCTAGGATTTCTACTGGTCTATCTACTAGAATCGGAGACCAGAAAGGTCGTAAATGAATTCCATAATGGAGTGTGTGGAGGACATAATGCATGGAGAGAAACGACTTATAAAATCCTAAGAGAGGGATATTATTGGCCTAAATTACTCATAGATGTAAATGCCAAAGTCAGAGCCTGTAATTCATGCCAATTATTTGCAGGCAAACAGAAACTCCCAGCACTACCTCTGGTCCCGGTCAAAAAGGAAGCTCTATTCCAACAATGGGGGTTAGATTTTATAGCGGAAATCAATCCACATTCCAATGCACAACATATATGGATCCTGACTGTTACATATTATTTCACCAAATGGGTAGAAGATATTCTGACTAGAAAAGCCATAGATTCAGTGGTGATAGCTTTCTTGGAAGAAAACATATTATCTAGATTTGGTTTTCCCTGAAAGATAGTTACAGATAATGCCCAAGTATTCAAATCTATGGAAATGGTTAGCTTTTGAAAAAAGTACAATATTATGTTGGGTCACTCCATGACATACTACCCCTAATGAAATGGGCTAGCTAAATAATCAAATAAAATCTTAATTACCATAATTAAGGTGTTGAATGAAAATAAAAACTCTGGGCATGTGCATTGGAAATTTGCCTTGTGGGAAAATCGTATAGGCACCCAAAAATCGATTGGAACCTCTCCATTTCAAATGGTATATGGTACTGACATAGTGTTACCCATAAATCTGGCTCTACTTGTGATGAAACTTTGGCAAGATGAAAAATAAGAACTAAACAATGTCACAAGAAGAATAATTCAACTTATTGAAGTTCAACAGAATAGGGCTAAGGTGGACAAAGGGATGTAGAAATATCAAGACAACATGAAATAAATGTTTGATCATAAGGCTAAGGATAGGGAATTCCTCCTTGGAGATTTGGTTTTGAAGTGGGATGCTAGGAGGGAAGACTTGGAAAAACATGGAAAATTTGATCATATCTCCTATGGAACATTCAAAGTCACAGCTTTTGAAGGGAAGAACTCATTTCTACTAGAAAATTTGGACGTTAAAACACTCAACGCCCCTATCAATGGGTGTTATCTGAAGCACTATATGCAATAAACGAATTCCAAAATTCCACTATATATATTGGTTTGTGTTTTCCATTTTTATAGTTTTTCGGTAAGTTTTACTTTCGCCACAAATAAAATAGGATAGTGATCTCCTAGAAATAGAGATATAAAATATTCGACACATTGAATTCTATAAATCCTAAAACTATGATTCTTTTCATGTTGTTTTCTTGCAGGATTCTGGTCTACAACCCAACCATCAAAAAGAATAAAATGGATGGTCACGTATCGATTTGCTCGAAATAGGTGATAAAAACATAATTTACTAAGATGAGAATGAAGTGGTATACAAAGTGGTAAGGCAAGGTACGAATTTCCAAAATGTATAGATTTCAAATGAATATCTCCTAGTTGCAAAAAAGGTCTCAGGAGTATGAACATTTTCTCCCGAGGTATTATCAAAAGAATGAAATTCTCTATGAATCATAAAGAATCCTCTGGATAAGATAAAAAAATGAGTGAAACAAACAGGAAAAGTAAAGTGACCTTAAAGAAATGGTTTCAAGAGTTAGGATTGCGTTACCACAACTATGTTTATGAAATCCAAAGTCTTCTCTATCATCCTTTTCAATATATGGCATCTTCCCCTCGACCCCAAACACTTTCCCATGATTTCCACAGAGGATGGAGATGTTACACTTTTGCTCTAAAAGATGACAAACAAATATTTAGAAGAAAGGCAAGTCCCCATGACTCTTCAAACTCTTACTGAGAAAATATATGTATAGGATAATCCTGACTCTCTTAGTTATTTTAACAGGTTCTAAAACATCTTAGTCTTACTCAAAAGAGGGTCCTCGGAAATAAAATCCCCCCATATGTTTTTCCCTGTAGACTTAGATGTTTTGAAGGCCGAAAAGAAACTGATCCAGAGTAATCAAAATGAGTTGATAGACCTCTGTTGCAAACTATACACAGATATCAACCCTAGTATACTTTATACTAATTGATTTCCCCCACTTCATGTCAAAGAAAGAATAATATGGATGGTGAAAGGAAATTCAAAAATTGATTGCCCCCATCTAGCCCAAAAGGATATGATGAAAGGAAATTCTTAAACGGATTTCCCTCATCTCAACATTTAAGTGAAAACACACATTTTGAAGTGGTGAAAGGAAATTCAGTAGAGGGAATCATATAACTTCACTGGGGTACTGAAAATGCTCATTGGAAGTGAAGCAATGTCTACGATATCTGTGAGGCTCTTATACATGAATTACACAGTACTCTGGTAAATTAGTTTTCTTTGAAGTTCGATCTACATCCCAAGTTCGTGTAGGACTCCTTGATTCAAAAACATTAAAATTACTTCACCTTGAGGCAAGCAAGATCAATAGAACCTATTAGAATTCCTAAGGTTCTTTGAATTATATTAAGAAGACTACAAATCAGTAACAGGAAAGAGGAAGTCAAATATCCTAAACTTGATATTAGAGAGCGATTGGGTTTAGAAAGCTTTCATAGATAAAGATGAAACCCTCTTTTTCCTCTACACCTTCTTTTTGAACAAGTTTTTGGAAAAAAATAATGACTCCATTTTCCAAATAAAGGCACATGGTCTATTTTTCTTCTCGTCCTGCAGGGAGATGGGATCCCTAGATAGATCCTATGTTGAAACAAAGTTTATTTTTCTTCTCTAAATCCAAATCTTCATTTTTTTTTGGTTACAGAGTCTCCCCTAGTTATAAACAAAAAAGGAATCAAAAGATATTTCAGGATTTTTGGGTTTTGGGGTGCAACTATTCACAAAGTATGTATTTTAATGATAACCCCAAATTTCTAATACCGAAGCCTCGAAAAAGCAATTGTTTAAAGGAAATTGAATGAACTGTAAAGTAATAATTAAAAATGTTAAAGGATTTCTAAGCCTTTCGCATGTTCTTTTTTGACCATCTCAACTTAAGAAGAATTCCAAATGTACCAATGCACTTTCCATGAAGTACCTTTTAATTGTGATTAATTAAGGATCAAAACATACTTGACAGATCGTTGATCAGTCACAGTTCGGGAAATCAAAGAGTCGATCTTGAGTATCCTTAAACCCTGATTTCCGAAGTCACAAAATTCTTAAAAGCCTAATGCCATGTTTATTAAGAAGTAAGAAGGTTTAATGATAATAAATCCCATCGCGATTTCTCTATTCAGGATTTCATGCGTCAAAGAGTCGTTGGAGTCCTGATACTCCAGTCCACGAAAAATAAAGACTAACCCCTAATCATGATTAATTAAAGATTTAAAACAAGTGGTTAGTGCCTAAACAAATCTCGTCATGGTTTCGCGATTCAGGATTTACTTGTGTCATACCTCTTGGGGACACGACACTCGAAACTCTGAAACACGAAGTCCCGAAAGAATTAAGTTCCTAAATGTAATTAACTTAATTTTAAAACAAGAATTAAGGTTACTAAATAATAGGTTTTCATTTTAGCACAACTTCATGGCACCCAGGAAAGTGCCTAAGAAGAGTGAGGAGGCAGGTGGAAGCTTGAATCCAGATGGATATGTTATATCCAACACTAAGCCACATCTTGTGGATTCAGTCAAATCCTAGAGGCCGATTTTTGAAACTTAGATTATGAGATTAGAATTTCCCTGAAGATTTCGGAGATGAAAGAACTGAAAATAAACTCAGAGACATAGTAGAGTCTGAGCTTCACAAAATAGCCACATGGTCGAGACTCATTCCATATAATGATACGGTATACTGGGATCTAGAGAAAACCGACGTTCATACAAGGAGCATTCTAAACAGCCAAGGGGTCGTCATCGACACGTTCAGACCCAAGCACATCCAAGTAATGTAAAAATTTCCCCCTACTTCTAAATACATTTATAATGTCGAATTCATACCAGAATTCCAAAGAAAGGAGTGTACAAAATTTGATCAAACATATCCAAATATAATCAAAGATTGGTGGGGAATTCCAGCAAGATTTAGAGCTGATACCCATGGAAATTATGCCACAGCTTCGTTTAATGAGTACATGGTCTATATAGCTCTGATTCTATGTAGACTCTTCAGAAGGAAAATCCCTACCCATTTCCCTACAGAATGGGTACCACTTCTACATGAAGTAGCTGAGCATTTTAGTTTCAACTGGGGTAAAATTTTATCAGACAATCTAGCTAATGAGGTTGCAGAGTACCAAACAAAAAAATTGAAAGGATGACCCATGTATTTTTACATGTATTCCTATATCATGGATCTTATCTATTACATGACTCCATTCCCTTTGATTAATTGGAGCTGGAACCCAGCCTGTGCGGAGACCATTCATGTTTATCACTCTAAGCTATGGGAGGAGAACGTTAAAGATTTATTTTACGAAATTAGTCACCATGTAGTGGTACCTTTTCATCAAATATTGTATGGTTATGCACCCCATCATATTTCAAATAAAATCATGGGAAATCTCAGGGCCATTACAGATTGGTTTACTAAAGAGGGTTTCTCCCATGTCAGGGTTTTCGAGTGCTTGATCCCTCCTCACGCACTTCTGAAGTTCCTTCCCAACAGGATGGTGTGCAGGGAGGTGGCCTACCAAATAGTAACAAGAGGCATCAACACTGAATTGAAAACATCTCAGAAGAAGTTCTGGCCACATTTTCTTGTTCAGATTGGGAAGTGTTCACTGCTCAACTTTGGTCACTCCAAGGTTGAAGCTGCAACACTGGATGACATCAAATTGGTAGATATTGAACTCAAAAAACATGACCCTTATCAAATTGTAGGAAATCATCTTACTCACTGAAACATGAAAATGTATGAACATAAAGGTTCTCCCTGCAATGACATGTTCAAGGGAGCCAGAACCTATGAAGAAATACTAGACAGATTTTAGGCATTATCAACCAACCTCCAGACCAACTTTCTGACTTTACAGAAGAACAGGCAAAGTGGTTTGTTGAAGATACTACAGGGATAATCAAAGACTCCTCCTTCATCTTAGGGAAGTACTCACCTAGGTTTAGAATCAGAGGCTCATGATAAAGGGAATACAGAAGAAAATCCAGATAAGACTGAAGCATCTTCACAAAAAGAAGAAGCTTTACAATCAAAGAATCCAAGCTCTATAACAAGTTCCAAATCCGAGACCCCTTCAAATTCAAGTCAAATGATTCCACCTTCACCATCATCTATTCCTGCTGATATCCCTAAAACAGTATGAGAAACTAAGACTTCATAATTGGGCATCCCTATCACATCATTAACTTCATTACATTTAACCTTTGGGACTCCCCATTTGGAAGTCATATATGCAAGCGAACTTACTTCTATCTCTAGAGAAGAGATACCTTTCTCTGACTACTTTTTCAGTAGGAAAAGGAAGGCTGCAGTAAAATAGGAAATGCATCTGAGAGGAGGCATAATGCTGAAGAAACACAGAGTGCTCGTAGATGGGAAGAATCTAGAAGAGGAAGATTTTTCCATAGAAGTAAGAGGTTATATGGGAGCTTTGGCAATGACCAATTTATTCTCAGTTGACTCTTTGAAAACAAGGATGAAGCAGAAAAATAAAATGGTATTTGTTGGCGTCAGAAGTCACTCCTGGATTGCTTGCAGGAGCTAAGCCTGACACCCATCAGTTTAATGTCACGATTTGTTTATAAGAGGGTGATCAAATGGAAGCGAACTCAGAACGATATCGTCTCAACTCTGAAACTAGGCCAGACATGCATGGGTGAGTGAGGTCTTAGAGAAACCCCAAATAGTGAGTTGTAAAAAGGGTGAGTAGGTGGAAGATTTGTATGAGAAGAATGAGAAGGTCTGTCGAAAACATCAGGTTTCTAACAGACTGGAGAAGAAAGCGACCAAATGCAAGATCCTCTTACATTCAAACAAAGAAGACCAGAGAGTACAGTAATGTAACGACAAATCCTTTATCATAATGAAACTGCAACAATTCAAGCGAATCATTTGATCATGAATTCCCTGGTATGAGACGAAAACATAGACAGAGTAAGAAAAACTATTTTTCATAAAACAAGAAATCTCAAACACAGATGCATAACCCAGAAACTAGAATGGTTGTTAAAAATTTACAGTCGGGAGCTTCGCTCTACCATCGATAGATACAAAAATGGCGAAAATGCCTACATATACTCAAAACAACAATGGCAACAAAACCGAGACGTTGCATTAAAACTTTGCGTCTGCATGGCTTCTGACAATCTGCGCCTGCAATCTTTGAATAATCATGCACCAATGGCAGACACAATCGGACTTCTGACAGCTCTGTGGGAAAATCAACGTGCCTTTAATTTGTCGCCGGACCTTCCCATTATGGCGGAGACGATGTCTAACCACTACCAACTGCTTCAATAACTACTTCATTGGGATTGAGGATGGTCCGGCCAACTCGGCACCTCAGGGACGTGAATGGCCCTTCATGCTACCACCTGGATTAGCTGAATGGCCTGATGAATAGGCGTGGAGGCCAGTGCGAAGAATGNTTGTCCTTCCTTTCTTTATATCATAGACTCTCTTATTTTTGGATGCCTAGAATTTATACTTTCAAGCCTTAAGTATAAACTCTGGAACAACATCCTTTTGGTGTCGTTTCCAGGGACAGAGAAATGAAATTATTTTCCCTGGGAGAATGACATTCGCAAGCTTCCTTCTTTGATAGTGAACAAATACTAAAGACATTATTAAAGGATAAGTTTTATTATTCAATTGGTGACTCCACAATTTTAAATAAGCTGGCATCCAGTTGAAGGAACACCAGACAAAACCTGGATGATAAGCAGACCTCACATGTTTCTGACCCTGAAAAATTACTGAAACCAAGAGGTTTCCTTAAGTAATCTACTGCGGTTTACCAACCTAAATCCACATAGTATAGATGCAAGATTCCACTTGAAACCATAAACCCTGAATTAGTTCTATCCTAAACTAAGACTGAACCTCATTTGACTACCTCCGGTGAAAGAGAAGGTAAGACTTCTACTGTAAAGTCTGTTTCGATTGATATCCCATCATCTCCCGAACTAAATTTCCTAACCTCACAAAATCTAGAAGAATATACCACACACTCAGATTCAAACGTTGTAGTTTCTCCCATCTACATTTCTTGCAAGTCAGAAGAACCGAGTCCTCGTATCCCATTTTCCCCTTTTCTAGTCTTTTTGTCCTCTGGTAAGAGGTTCTCGGAATCATTTTCGCTTCATCCCGAAGAAGTTAAAGGATCGATATACATCTTTGAAAAACCTCTTTATGACATACCAGTTTCCTCCCTTAGAATATCTATGGCGGCTTCCAGAGGAGGAGGAGGGGGTGGTCAAGGTCCACCCCCCCCCCCCCCCCCTAGGATTTTCGCTAAAGTAGCTGCCAGGTACACTCCTTTGGTCCTACCAGTACCTCTTCATGATTTACCTAAAAACTACATGAAAAACCTACCTAAGATTACAGGGGAGGGAGACTTAACCATGACCAAACATATAAATTTATTCGATCAATTCGCATATATTCTTGGTCTTGATCATGAAGATGTATATTCTCGATTGTTTGTTCAAACTTTTAAGGGACAGGTGAGAACCTGGTTTTGAAGTTTTCCCACAGGTTCGATATCATCCTACGATGCATTAGAAAACTCTTTTCTCAGACAATGGGGTGAAAAGAAAGATCACTTATGTTATTTAGCTGAGTTTGGGGCTTTAACGAAGAAAAATTCAAAAACTGTTATTGAATTCATCCAAAGATTTAATAAATTATATAACAATATCCCAATCAAAGTTAAACCTTCCTAGACTACAACAAAGGTAAATTTTGCAAGATCTTTCGAACCTAATTTTGCACTATTATTGAGAGAAAGGAGAGCGTCTGATCTTACCCGAACGCAAGATGATGCCGTAGAAATTGAGTCAAATATGATGGATTCTGGTAAATTAAAAGAAAAGGTGGAAATAGGAAACAGAGATACCAAACGCTTTAGGGAACAAGCGAGACCCTCACGATCTGGGAGATCTTCAGATTATAAAATGGATGAGATGGATAGGATAATAAAAGAGCTATCAAATAAAATTTCAAGGATGGAGCTAGATCAATCTAAAGAAGATCAATTCATTAAGAGAGAATTCAGGAGGAACCCCAAACCCCAAATACAACAAAGACAGGTTAAAAATGAAGATCAAAAAGTTCAAACTCCTTTAAAAAATGAAACTTTTATAGGATGGAATGACATGCAAGAATTTGAGGATCTTGAAGAAGATATGAACAATTTGGGTGATGATTGTCTACAACCTCATTTGACCAAGGAATATTATGAGAGGTCTCTGAACACAACATCAGTCTAATGAAGATAGAAATACAAATGATACAGAGGATCCTGCTTGCTAGGGGATCGTCAATACTATAATGGTCGAGCTCCAGAATAAGTATAATCTAAGGTCTAAAACTAAAAACATGACAACCACCCAACCAAACAAAATCCTACTGAGAGGTGTAGTATATGAACCAGTTCCAAAGGAAACTAGAACACATAACACCAGGATAAAATGAGTTCACCCATAAGGTTCCAAAACTAAGAAAGCCGAAACACAAATGACATGAACAAAAACAACTGAAAACAAAGCAATACAAACAAATAAAGAGGAAAAGAAGGAGACCAAAATACCAATCAGAGAAACCGAAAAAACTATAGGAGGTTTCAGCCTAGAGAATGAGATTAACAAAATCAAAACATTGATACCTCTGGTTGAACTAGCAAAGAATCCCATTTACCAAAGACAAATCACCAAAATGATAATTTTTTTAGATATGGGAAGTTAAGATGACGTTATAAATTTGGAATATGATAATCCTAACATAATTTTTGGTCGGCATTTTGAAGGGGCTAGAGATACCATTTCTCCCTTCTACATTACACTAAATGTGCACAATCGTCTGCTACATAACTACATTTTGGATTCTGGAGCCTCACATAACGTGATTCCCAAGGCTATTATGGATAGACTTGGCCTCGAAATTACCAGACCGTATGGGGACTTGTATTCATTTGATTTGAGGAAGGTTAAATGTGTGGGAATTGTTAACGCTCTTTAATTTGCCCAAGGCTGTGGAGGCAATAGCAAAGGTAACCTCGAACCATTTGGAGTCTTGGATCTAGCCCTCCAAGACTCAGAGAGGGATCTCTTTAGGAAAGTGGGCTTCTCCTCCATGTGCCTTTGTGCTGGAAATTGGGTACTGCATTTGAGTTGATATGGTGGCTCGATTTGTTGCTAACCCATGTCTTGTGTGTTGATCATTGTAGGTGCGTGGGTCGAGGACTGAAGATAGGCCTTCGGGCCCAAAATTTTGGGCAAAAATTTAAAATAACTTCACATTTTTGCTATGCACCACAAGTCATCTACGTTATTTTTTAATCTAACTACAGGATTTCGGTAGCTAAGGGTACACAAAAAATGGATTCTAAGTGACCGAAAGCTCTCACTTTCGGTAGCTAACATAACATGAAAATTTTCTCTTTAACTACCGAAAATAAAAAATTTTGTGTGATAACATTGAGGTGAATTGATACATTTATGTCTCTTTTACACCTTTGTTGTGCATCGTGAGCAAAAGAATAATGCCTGAAAAAGATATATATTAATCAGAACACTGATTCCCCTATTATATAGGGTTCTAACAAGCATGATCAAAGACTTGGTAGTAAATCTTGCACAGATCCCAGTAAAAAGTGTTTTGATGGATGTGGTTATTGTTGATATACCTCCTAAGTATGGTATGCTATTATCCAAGTCTTGGGGTGCTAATCTTGGAGGATCCCTTCAGCTAGACATGACATACACCATGATTCCTGTTTTCGGAGGACAGTTCACTTGACTGTATCAGGAAACATGGCTGGCATACACGGTAAGTGATCCACATAATCTTAGCAATTACCCTATTTATGTCGCGATCAAGATCTTGGAAATTGTATTTTATGAATTGATGATGATATGGATGAATGTGTTGAAGATGTCACGAAAAAGAATAAAATAGAAAGGGTAAAAGAAAGTGTATATAGTATTGGAACCTGGAAAATGTATTTTGATGGTGCTTCATCTTATGAAGGAGCAGGCACAAGAGTACTTTTTGTAGCACCTGGAGATGAGTTTATCATGCCTTTCTCTTACAGATTACAGTGGGACATAGAGTACACCAACAATGTATGTGAGTATGAAGCCCTGGTCTTGGGAATAAAAGATGCCAGAAGATTAAACATAAAAAACTTGGAAGTGTACGGAGCTGCAGAGTTAATTGTGAAACAAGTAAATCAACAATATCAAGCCAAACACCCGAGATTGAGATCTTATAGAAACTGCTCCTGGGATTTAATGGAAAAAAAAATCTCGTCACTAAATGTTCATTTCATTCCCTGCACAGAAAATCTGTAAGTTGATTCGTTAGCCAAAGAAGCCTCAACTTTCGCACCTCCTACAGCCTAAAAAGTTAAGTACCACATATAAATAAGGCACAAACCCTCCATACCGAACAATATTCAACACTGGCAGGTGCTCGAAGATGATGAAAAGATTAGAAAATTCCTCGAAATGGTGGAAGACTTTGCTGAAATGGACATCAACCAAGAAAACCATAACGATGATACTTGGATTATGCAAGAAGGAGAATATTATCAAGAATTCCAAGGTAAGATCGCAAATCATCGCATGTTAGTACTAAAAAATAATCAAATCCCTAAAGGTCTAATTCCCCTAGAAATATTATTCGACCATAATGATATGATTTTTGAAATCTACATTGGAGCCTCAGCCAGAGGAAGTCAAATATTGTGATATATGCACTAAAGAGGAACCTAGAATGGTAAAAATATCAAAGTCTCCCTCCTGAGATGAAAGGTAAGTACACAAACTTACTCGGGTGATATAAAGACATTTTTGCATGGTCATATGATGAGTTGAGAACCTATGACACCACTGTGGTCGAACAAAAGATCCCTTTAAATCCTGGTGTTAAACCTTTTATATAGAAGCTCAGGAAAATCAATCTTATATTATTTCCCATGGTTGAAAAGGAAGTAAAAAAAATCCTAGATTCCAAGATAATTGTACCACTCAGGTACTCTAAGTGGGTATCCAACCTAGTCCCAGTCAGGAAGAAAAGAGTAGAAATCAGACTGTGTGTGGACTTTAGAAACTTAAATAAATCATCTCTTAAAGACAATTATCCGCTACCCAAAATGGACCATGTCTTAGATAAAGTAGTCAGAGCAAATAGAATTTCCATGATCAACAACTTTTCCAGTTACAATCAGATTGTTGTCAACGAAGACGATAAAGAAAAAGCATCCTTCACCACCCATTGGGGTACATTTATATATGACAAAATGCCATTTTGTTTAATGAATGCAAGTTCTACCTTCCAGCGGGCTATGGATATTGCCTTCGTTAATGAAAGAGATAAATTCGTTGTTATTTATCCTGATGATCTGACCATTTTTTCTAAATCCAATGAAGATCATCTGATACATCTCAAGCAAATGTTCGAGAAATTTCGTAAATTTGGTTTGTCTCTAAATCCCAAGAAGTCACACTTTGCAATGTAAGAAGTTAAACTCTTGGGTCATATTGTGTCTCGGGACGGAATTAAAATTGATCCTAAAAGGTTCAAAGCTATAGACACTATAAACATTCCTAGAAATGTAAAAGAAATTCATTCGTTTTGGGAAAAATAACTTTTTTTGAGGAGATTTATCCCAAACTTTGTTGAAATTGTGAAATTGATTATAGATATGCTCAAGAAGAATAGTGAATTTGAGTGGGCGATCGAAGCTAAAGCATCATTTGCACACATCAAGAAAATTATAGGTGAAGCACCTGTACTAGAAAGCCCTGATTATCTCAAGGAATTTTTTATCTTCTCATTTGCGTCCGAACACACAATCACAGTAGTACTTATACAAAAGAACAAAGAAGGTTTCAAGCAACCAATAGCATTATTTAGTAAAATCCTCTGAGACGCAAAATTGAAATATGACATAATGGAAAAGAAGGCATACGCTATGGTGAAATCACTAAAGGATTTCATAACTTACGTGTTACAATCCAAGATAATTGCATATGTACCCAATAGTTCCATCAAAGACATATTGGTTCAACCTGATAGCAATGGGAAGAGAGTTCGATGGCTTGCTAAGATTCAATAATTCAATTTAGAAGTGAAACCGACAAAGCTCGTAAAGGGACAAGGTTTGGATAAGCTTCTAGCCGAATAAAATTTCAGAGTGGTCGGTATAAATAATCTGCAAGAGTATGAAGGATGTTTGGATATGGATAAACTTGACGACCAAATAGCCACAACCAGTATAGAAGAAAAGTTCACAACTTCAGCATGGTACAAAGATATTGTATCTTATCTGTTGACCTTGAAATGCCCAAGTGATATGACTCCATATAAGGCTAGAACGTTGAAATTTCATGTGGTGAAGTATTGTATTTCAGAGAGCCAATTGTATTGGAAAGACCCTCTAGGATTTCTACTGGTCTATCTACTAGAATCGGAGACCAGAAAGGTCGTAAATGAATTCCATAATGGAGTGTGTGGAGGACATAATGCATGGAGAGAAACGACTTATAAAATCCTAAGAGAGGGATATTATTGGCCTAAATTACTCATAGATGTAAATGCCAAAGTCAGAGCCTGTAATTCATGCCAATTATTTGCAGGCAAACAGAAACTCCCAGCACTACCTCTGGTCCCGGTCAAAAAGGAAGCTCTATTCCAACAATGGGGGTTAGATTTTATAGCGGAAATCAATCCACATTCCAATGCACAACATATATGGATCCTGACTGTTACATATTATTTCACCAAATGGGTAGAAGATATTCTGACTAGAAAAGCCATAGATTCAGTGGTGATAGCTTTCTTGGAAGAAAACATATTATCTAGATTTGGTTTTCCCTGAAAGATAGTTACAGATAATGCCCAAGTATTCAAATCTATGGAAATGGTTAGCTTTTGAAAAAAGTACAATATTATGTTGGGTCACTCCATGACATACTACCCCTAATGAAATGGGCTAGCTAAATAATCAAATAAAATCTTAATTACCATAATTAAGGTGTTGAATGAAAATAAAAACTCTGGGCATGTGCATTGGAAATTTGCCTTGTGGGAAAATCGTATAGGCACCCAAAAATCGATTGGAACCTCTCCATTTCAAATGGTATATGGTACTGACATAGTGTTACCCATAAATCTGGCTCTACTTGTGATGAAACTTTGGCAAGATGAAAAATAAGAACTAAACAATGTCACAAGAAGAATAATTCAACTTATTGAAGTTCAACAGAATAGGGCTAAGGTGGACAAAGGGATGTAGAAATATCAAGACAACATGAAATAAATGTTTGATCATAAGGCTAAGGATAGGGAATTCCTCCTTGGAGATTTGGTTTTGAAGTGGGATGCTAGGAGGGAAGACTTGGAAAAACATGGAAAATTTGATCATATCTCCTATGGAACATTCAAAGTCACAGCTTTTGAAGGGAAGAACTCATTTCTACTAGAAAATTTGGACGTTAAAACACTCAACGCCCCTATCAATGGGTGTTATCTGAAGCACTATATGCAATAAACGAATTCCAAAATTCCACTATATATATTGGTTTGTGTTTTCCATTTTTATAGTTTTTCGGTAAGTTTTACTTTCGCCACAAATAAAATAGGATAGTGATCTCCTAGAAATAGAGATATAAAATATTCGACACATTGAATTCTATAAATCCTAAAACTATGATTCTTTTCATGTTGTTTTCTTGCAGGATTCTGGTCTACAACCCAACCATCAAAAAGAATAAAATGGATGGTCACGTATCGATTTGCTCGAAATAGGTGATAAAAACATAATTTACTAAGATGAGAATGAAGTGGTATACAAAGTGGTAAGGCAAGGTACGAATTTCCAAAATGTATAGATTTCAAATGAATATCTCCTAGTTGCAAAAAAGGTCTCAGGAGTATGAACATTTTCTCCCGAGGTATTATCAAAAGAATGAAATTCTCTATGAATCATAAAGAATCCTCTGGATAAGATAAAAAAATGAGTGAAACAAACAGGAAAAGTAAAGTGACCTTAAAGAAATGGTTTCAAGAGTTAGGATTGCGTTACCACAACTATGTTTATGAAATCCAAAGTCTTCTCTATCATCCTTTTCAATATATGGCATCTTCCCCTCGACCCCAAACACTTTCCCATGATTTCCACAGAGGATGGAGATGTTACACTTTTGCTCTAAAAGATGACAAACAAATATTTAGAAGAAAGGCAAGTCCCCATGACTCTTCAAACTCTTACTGAGAAAATATATGTATAGGATAATCCTGACTCTCTTAGTTATTTTAACAGGTTCTAAAACATCTTAGTCTTACTCAAAAGAGGGTCCTCGGAAATAAAATCCCCCCATATGTTTTTCCCTGTAGACTTAGATGTTTTGAAGGCCGAAAAGAAACTGATCCAGAGTAATCAAAATGAGTTGATAGACCTCTGTTGCAAACTATACACAGATATCAACCCTAGTATACTTTATACTAATTGATTTCCCCCACTTCATGTCAAAGAAAGAATAATATGGATGGTGAAAGGAAATTCAAAAATTGATTGCCCCCATCTAGCCCAAAAGGATATGATGAAAGGAAATTCTTAAACGGATTTCCCTCATCTCAACATTTAAGTGAAAACACACATTTTGAAGTGGTGAAAGGAAATTCAGTAGAGGGAATCATATAACTTCACTGGGGTACTGAAAATGCTCATTGGAAGTGAAGCAATGTCTACGATATCTGTGAGGCTCTTATACATGAATTACACAGTACTCTGGTAAATTAGTTTTCTTTGAAGTTCGATCTACATCCCAAGTTCGTGTAGGACTCCTTGATTCAAAAACATTAAAATTACTTCACCTTGAGGCAAGCAAGATCAATAGAACCTATTAGAATTCCTAAGGTTCTTTGAATTATATTAAGAAGACTACAAATCAGTAACAGGAAAGAGGAAGTCAAATATCCTAAACTTGATATTAGAGAGCGATTGGGTTTAGAAAGCTTTCATAGATAAAGATGAAACCCTCTTTTTCCTCTACACCTTCTTTTTGAACAAGTTTTTGGAAAAAAATAATGACTCCATTTTCCAAATAAAGGCACATGGTCTATTTTTCTTCTCGTCCTGCAGGGAGATGGGATCCCTAGATAGATCCTATGTTGAAACAAAGTTTATTTTTCTTCTCTAAATCCAAATCTTCATTTTTTTTTGGTTACAGAGTCTCCCCTAGTTATAAACAAAAAAGGAATCAAAAGATATTTCAGGATTTTTGGGTTTTGGGGTGCAACTATTCACAAAGTATGTATTTTAATGATAACCCCAAATTTCTAATACCGAAGCCTCGAAAAAGCAATTGTTTAAAGGAAATTGAATGAACTGTAAAGTAATAATTAAAAATGTTAAAGGATTTCTAAGCCTTTCGCATGTTCTTTTTTGACCATCTCAACTTAAGAAGAATTCCAAATGTACCAATGCACTTTCCATGAAGTACCTTTTAATTGTGATTAATTAAGGATCAAAACATACTTGACAGATCGTTGATCAGTCACAGTTCGGGAAATCAAAGAGTCGATCTTGAGTATCCTTAAACCCTGATTTCCGAAGTCACAAAATTCTTAAAAGCCTAATGCCATGTTTATTAAGAAGTAAGAAGGTTTAATGATAATAAATCCCATCGCGATTTCTCTATTCAGGATTTCATGCGTCAAAGAGTCGTTGGAGTCCTGATACTCCAGTCCACGAAAAATAAAGACTAACCCCTAATCATGATTAATTAAAGATTTAAAACAAGTGGTTAGTGCCTAAACAAATCTCGTCATGGTTTCGCGATTCAGGATTTACTTGTGTCATACCTCTTGGGGACACGACACTCGAAACTCTGAAACACGAAGTCCCGAAAGAATTAAGTTCCTAAATGTAATTAACTTAATTTTAAAACAAGAATTAAGGTTACTAAATAATAGGTTTTCATTTTAGCACAACTTCATGGCACCCAGGAAAGTGCCTAAGAAGAGTGAGGAGGCAGGTGGAAGCTTGAATCCAGATGGATATGTTATATCCAACACTAAGCCACATCTTGTGGATTCAGTCAAATCCTAGAGGCCGATTTTTGAAACTTAGATTATGAGATTAGAATTTCCCTGAAGATTTCGGAGATGAAAGAACTGAAAATAAACTCAGAGACATAGTAGAGTCTGAGCTTCACAAAATAGCCACATGGTCGAGACTCATTCCATATAATGATACGGTATACTGGGATCTAGAGAAAACCGACGTTCATACAAGGAGCATTCTAAACAGCCAAGGGGTCGTCATCGACACGTTCAGACCCAAGCACATCCAAGTAATGTAAAAATTTCCCCCTACTTCTAAATACATTTATAATGTCGAATTCATACCAGAATTCCAAAGAAAGGAGTGTACAAAATTTGATCAAACATATCCAAATATAATCAAAGATTGGTGGGGAATTCCAGCAAGATTTAGAGCTGATACCCATGGAAATTATGCCACAGCTTCGTTTAATGAGTACATGGTCTATATAGCTCTGATTCTATGTAGACTCTTCAGAAGGAAAATCCCTACCCATTTCCCTACAGAATGGGTACCACTTCTACATGAAGTAGCTGAGCATTTTAGTTTCAACTGGGGTAAAATTTTATCAGACAATCTAGCTAATGAGGTTGCAGAGTACCAAACAAAAAAATTGAAAGGATGACCCATGTATTTTTACATGTATTCCTATATCATGGATCTTATCTATTACATGACTCCATTCCCTTTGATTAATTGGAGCTGGAACCCAGCCTGTGCGGAGACCATTCATGTTTATCACTCTAAGCTATGGGAGGAGAACGTTAAAGATTTATTTTACGAAATTAGTCACCATGTAGTGGTACCTTTTCATCAAATATTGTATGGTTATGCACCCCATCATATTTCAAATAAAATCATGGGAAATCTCAGGGCCATTACAGATTGGTTTACTAAAGAGGGTTTCTCCCATGTCAGGGTTTTCGAGTGCTTGATCCCTCCTCACGCACTTCTGAAGTTCCTTCCCAACAGGATGGTGTGCAGGGAGGTGGCCTACCAAATAGTAACAAGAGGCATCAACACTGAATTGAAAACATCTCAGAAGAAGTTCTGGCCACATTTTCTTGTTCAGATTGGGAAGTGTTCACTGCTCAACTTTGGTCACTCCAAGGTTGAAGCTGCAACACTGGATGACATCAAATTGGTAGATATTGAACTCAAAAAACATGACCCTTATCAAATTGTAGGAAATCATCTTACTCACTGAAACATGAAAATGTATGAACATAAAGGTTCTCCCTGCAATGACATGTTCAAGGGAGCCAGAACCTATGAAGAAATACTAGACAGATTTTAGGCATTATCAACCAACCTCCAGACCAACTTTCTGACTTTACAGAAGAACAGGCAAAGTGGTTTGTTGAAGATACTACAGGGATAATCAAAGACTCCTCCTTCATCTTAGGGAAGTACTCACCTAGGTTTAGAATCAGAGGCTCATGATAAAGGGAATACAGAAGAAAATCCAGATAAGACTGAAGCATCTTCACAAAAAGAAGAAGCTTTACAATCAAAGAATCCAAGCTCTATAACAAGTTCCAAATCCGAGACCCCTTCAAATTCAAGTCAAATGATTCCACCTTCACCATCATCTATTCCTGCTGATATCCCTAAAACAGTATGAGAAACTAAGACTTCATAATTGGGCATCCCTATCACATCATTAACTTCATTACATTTAACCTTTGGGACTCCCCATTTGGAAGTCATATATGCAAGCGAACTTACTTCTATCTCTAGAGAAGAGATACCTTTCTCTGACTACTTTTTCAGTAGGAAAAGGAAGGCTGCAGTAAAATAGGAAATGCATCTGAGAGGAGGCATAATGCTAAAGAAACACAGAGTGCTCGTAGATGGGAAGAATATAGAAGAGGAAGATTTTTCCATAGAAGTAAGAGGTTCTATGGGAGCTTTGGCAATGACCAATTTATTCTCAGATGACTCTTTGAAAACAAGGATGAAGAAGAAAAATAAAATGGTATTTGTTGGCGTCAGAAGTCACTACTGGATTGCTTGCAGGAGCTGGTCTTCACACCCATCAGTTTAATGTCACGATTTGTTTATAAGAGGGTGATCAAATGGAAGCAAACTCAGAATGATATCATCTCAACTCTGAAACTAGGCCAGACATGCATGGGTGAGTGAGGTCTTAGAGAAACCCCAAACAGTGAGTTGTAAAAAGGGTGAGTAGGTGGAAGATTTGTATGAGAAGAGTGAGAAGGTCTGTCGAAAACATCAGGTTTCTAACAGACTAGAGAAGAAAGTGACCAAATGCAAGATCCTCTTACATTCAAACAAAGAAGACCAGAGAGTACAGTAATGTAACGACAAATCCTTTATCATAATGAAACTGCAAAAATTCAAGCGAATCATTTGATCATGAATTCCCTGGTATGAGACGAAAACATAGACAGAGTAAGAAAAACTGTTTGTCATAAAACAAGAAATCTCAAACACAGATGCATAACCCAAAAACTAGAATGGTTGTTAAAAATTTACAGTCGGGAGCTTCGCTCTACCATCAATAGATACAAAAATGGCGAAAACGCCTACATATACTCAAAACAACAATGGCAACA
The DNA here is from genome assembly GCA_000966675.3 of Picea glauca. NCBI lineage: Eukaryota > Viridiplantae > Streptophyta > Pinopsida > Pinales > Pinaceae > Picea > Picea glauca. Next base: position 61,200 of record JZKD02S1280606.1, read on the forward strand.
AAACCGAGACGTTGCATTAAAACTTTGCGTCTGCATGGCTTCTGACAATCTGCGCCTGCAATCTTTGAATAATCGTGCACCAACGACAGACGCAATCGGACTTCTGACAGCTCTGCGGGCAAATCAACGTTCCTTTAATTCGTCGCCGGACCTTCCCATTATGGAGGAGACGATGTCTAACCACCACCAACTGCTTCAATAACTACTTTATTGGGATTGAGGATGGTCCGGCCAACTCTGCACCTCGGGGACGTGAATGGCCCTTCATGCTGCCACCTGGATTAGCTGAATGGCCTGATCAATAGGCGTGGAGGTCAGTGTGAAGAATGGGGTGCAAGATGGGAGTAGTGGCGCCAATGCTATGAGGATGAGGCATGAAGTGATGAGGGGTGAGAGAGGTTACAGGGGAGACACATGTCAAAAGGAAATAAGAGGAGGAGGCAAAAGATGGGATGTAATGGGCACATTTTAGTGGGACGCTGATGTGGAGGGGAGTGAGACACATGGAAGGTGGTGAGTGGATGATGAGATGGGGAAAGGACCACCTGGAATAAAGAGTGGAGAAGAACAGATGACACATGGAAACAAGGGGAAGGTGGATTCGAAGGATGGCATAACAGGGGGGAGGACCCATGTTGGTTAAGAACAGAGCAGCTGAGAAGGAAGGGATCTCACGAGCATCGTTGATCCGGGCACTTAGATCTTGGCCGTTGGGAAGCTGTGTGCTCGATTCAGGACCCCCCACTCTGCTTAAAGGTAGAAAGGCAGGGGGGTCCGTAATCTCCTTGAGCATTGTTGAAATGGGCACTTTGATCTCGGTTGTTGAAGAGGTGCACCCCCGATTCCGGACCTCCGCCTCTGCTTAAAGGTAGAAAGGCGGGGGGGGGCTCCAGAATCCAATGCACGCCGTTGATCCGGGTGCGCAAATATCTGTTGTCTAAATTTGCTCGCTTCTTAACACAAGAAGATTTCGCATCCGATACTTATGGTAAGTGGGTTTTTAACCCACTCTTTTTCATTCTAACCCCCTTACAAGAAATATCGCTAACATTTAGCTCCATGGGGGATAAATTCGTCCCTGTGATGCTCTAAGAACTCATTCCGCAGCTTCAATGCCTTGCTCTTGGGTTATGGAGTCAAGCTCAAAACATCCCGCTTCTGAAAATATAGGCCAAAAAATAAAGAAAAACAAAATAAAATACATGCTCGAAAAATCTTATTTATATACAATCCTAATTCTAATGAAATATTTCACATGGGGCTAGGTGAAAGCAGATTTCCACCATAGCCATTCAAGTAGCTTCCTGGATAAAAGCTCCTTCCTTCTGTCAATGATCATCAGTAGATGGTGTAGCCATGACAACATAACGGTTACACTCTTCAACTCCTCCTTACAGGCTGGAGTTGAGATGAAATAGGGTGGCTCCAAGGCATAGGGGAAATGCCACTCTATGTACTTGCAGACAGGGTCATGGAATTAGTGGAAAATTCCAAAAAATGGGGGACAGACACCCTCCTCTGCTACACATCTATTCACCTATGGCTAAATATCTCTGATAAGCATAGGTTGGTGGTGTACAACTGACATAGTCTCGTTGCTCTCGGGTGGTGGTTGCTTGCTGACTGGCTCTGGGCAGGAAATATTCTGCTCCTCTGGTTCGGTCTCCCCCAGGTCCGATTTGTATTCATCATAAATAGGGACCATGGGGTGGTTTTTTTCTTCCTTGTTCTGCTCAGTGTCTCTTGAAATACTGAGGTAGATGATTCCCTCGTGACAATTTTCTTTAGCGAGCAGAGGATAAGGCTCTGCGCAGTCTGTAAACTGCATCTTCGACTGCTCCTCTGGTTCTTCCGATGCTTCTTCTTGGCTCTCCCAAGGGTCAGAGTCATAATCATCATATATAGGATCTGTGGGAAAGCTCTGCTTTTCAATTTGCTGCTCAGGGGGGCTGATTTCCTTGCATCGTCTTTCGTTTGTGAACAGAGGAGAAGGCTTTGTAGTCTTCTCTTGGAAGTTCTGGGTGTCCAGCTTAGAACCTAATTCGTAACTATCATAAATGGTCTGGCTGCTCTGACAAGAAAAAGTTGATGTCGGGCTCTACTACTCCCCTTCCAGATAATCATCGAAGTAGGGGGGGAACAAAGCTCCTCCAACTTGTAGAAATGGAGCTACCCCCCACTCCTCCATTTCGACCCCGGATGTAAACACATCGTGAGAAATATCGTGAAGGGAAAGAGAGCAATCCTCTTCCACAACTACCTCTTCATTTCTTTGATTTGAGACAAAAAGCTCATCGGGGGTGGATGTCAACTCATCTAATAAATCTTCAACAATATCTTCAAAAGAGTTGCTCGGAGCGTCTACCTCAAGGACAAGAAAATCCTCTGCACAGTCTTCATATTTCAACCCTTCTAATTGGGCAGAGAGATATTAAACCTGCTCTATCAGCTTACTCAGGGTGCCATCCTCCTCCCTGGGAACTTTATCACTTTCATAACCTGCCTTGGATGCAGATGAATGGGGAGGAGAAGGGACTGAGTTCTAATCCAGGTCATCAAGATCCTCCCCACAACTTTCGTCATAAATAACTTTCTCTTGTATAGAGTTGTGGTATCCCTCACAACAATTATGACAAATTAACTCAGGGGGATACAACCTCTGATAATAGGCGGTGAAGGCTGCATGTAATCCATGGAGTGAAGAAATGCTAGCAGGGGGTAAAGAATGGTACCATTCACGCGCATCCCCTGCTAACGAGAACATGAACATCTTCAGTAACACATCCTCATGATGTATCTCCCACTGACGCATGAGTTCATGAAACTCACTGAGGTGCTAAGCAAGGTTTTCCTCTTCACACTTTCCAAATATGGGAAAATAATCACCCCATTCATCCAGAGAGGGGACAACATTAGGAAAACCAGGAATAGCAGAAAAATTAAAAGGAGCAAACCTGTGAGCAAGGATTTTCTCCATATCAAACCAGTGGAGTCACCACTCGATCCTTGAATCATGGAGTCTCCAGGTGAAAAATGTGCAGCTTCAAATGTGTATGGTCCTTGTTCACCATCAAAGGCCGTATCTTAACATTATCGTTACCCCAGGAAACTTATTAGGATTAGAAAGCAGCCACTGAAACCTTCTCAAGAAAAATCCTCTGGGTCAGCTTTCAGGTGTGCCAACAGTGGCCACAACTGAAACAGTAAAGTGGAAACAATGGAGTCGCCACAGTGGAGTCACCAGGTGCACAATAGCAATCTGATTAATTCTGATTTCTGACGCACCTTCAGAATCAGTTGATCATTGTCGTTCTGCCCAGGGAAAATCTTCAACTTCGTCTCTGGCAACGATGCCAGAAATGTTGGCGTCAGAAGTCACTCTTGGATTGCTTGCAGGAGCTGAGCCTGACACCCATCAGTTTAATGTCACGATTTGTTTATAAGAGGGTGATCAAATGGAAGAGAACTCAGAACGATATCGTCTCAACTTTGAAACTAGGCCAGGCATGCATGGGCGAGTGAGGTGAGTAGGTGGAAGATTTATATGAGAAGAGTGCGAAGGTCTGTCAAAAACATCAGGTTTCTAACAGAATGGAGAAGAAAGCACCCAAATGCAAGATCCTCTTACATTCAAACAAAGAAGACCAGAGAGTACAGTAATGTAATGACAAATCCTTTATCATAATGAAACTGCAACAATTCAAGCGAATCATTCGATCATGAATTCCCTGGTATGAGACGAAAACATAAACAGAGTAAGAAAAACTGTTTGTAATAAAACAATAAATATCAAACACATATGCATAACCCAGAAACCAGAATGGTTGTTAAAACTTTACAGTCGGGAGCTTCGCTCTACCATCGATAGATACAAAAATGGCGAAAATGCCTACATATACTCAAAACAACAACGACAACAAAACCGAGATGTTGCATTAAAACTTTGCGTCTGCATGGCTTCTAACAATCTATGCCTACAATATTTGAATAATCGTGCACCAACAACGGACGCAATCGGACTTCTGACAGCTCTACGGGCGAATCGACGTGCCTTTAATTTGTCATCAGACCTTCCCATTATGGTGGAGACGATGTCTAACCATTGCTAACTACTTCAATAACTACTTCATTGGGATTGAGGATGGTCCGGCCAACTCGGCACCTCGGGGACGTGAATGGCCCTTCATGCTGCCACCTGGATTAGTTGAATGGCCTGATGAATAGGCGTGGAGGCCAGCATGAAGAATGGGGCGCGTGACGGGAGTAGTGGCACTAAATCTATGAGGACGAGGCATGAAGTGATGAGGGGTGAGAGAGGTTACATGGGAGACACATGTCAGAAGGAAATAAGTGGAGGAGGCAGGAGATGGGACGTAATGGGCACATTTTAGTGGGAGGCTGATGTGGAGGGGAGCGGGACACATGGCAGGTGGTGAGTGGATGATGGGATGGGGAAAGGACCACCTGGACTAAAGAGTGGAGAAGAACAGATGACACATGGAAACAAGGTGAAGGTGGCTTCAGAGGATGGCATAACAGGGGGGAGGACCCATGTTGGTTAAGAACAGAGCAGCTGAAAAGGATGGGATCACGCAAGCGTCGTCGATACGGGCACTTAGATCTTGGTCATTGGGAAGCTGTGCACCCAATTCTGGACCCCATTCCCTCTACTTAAAGGTATAAAGGCAGGGGGGGTCCGGAATCGCCTTGAGCACCGTTGATATGGGCACTTTGATCTCGATCGTTGAAGAGGTGCACCCCCGATTCTGGACCCCCCCCCCCCTCTACTTAAAGGTAGAAAGGTGGGGGGGATCCGGAATTCGATGTGCATCATTGATTCGGGTGCACAAATCTCTGCCGTCTAAATTTTCTCGCCGCTTAACACAGGCATATTTCACGTTCGATACTTATGTTAAGTGGGCCTTTAACCCACTCTTTTGCATTCTAACCCCCTTACAAGAAATATCGCTAACAGTATCTCAGTTGCAGGACCAAATAAGACACACATAAAATAGTATTCGAGAGGAGGTAAATCAAGGGGTTGAAAATGCCAGGACTACTGATGAGAAGGAAATGCAATTGTTCAAGACTAGTTTAGAGGAAGCGAACAAGCAGATGCAAATGAGTCAAATAAAGGTTATTCAACAGGAAGAGTTAGTGAGATAGCTACAATATGACTTGAATTCTATTGAAGGACAAGTTGTGAATATAACAATATTTCAAGCCCAAGTACTAGAGGTACATGAGAAACTACAAGCAGAACAACAGGACATGCTTTCCAAAATAGCAATCGTCCAAAACTACTTCCTAGAAATAAGCCACTCACTAGATAACATTGTTTTAAAGGAAAAAGAGGCCACAACATATCGTGCTTCTTTTCAAAAGGTAGTGGTGTTTTTGGCCAGAGAGGAAGTACCAACAATCCCAAAGCTAACTGTAGATGAACAGATATGGGGAGACATCATGTTAAAGACATGGGAGACTAATATTGCTGAAAGTAGGAAAATGGAAAGAGAATTTAAGAGAGAATGTGAAGAAGTATTTGATCAGCTAGATACAGAAACACTGGGCATTGGTAAAGGTGATTGTCCTGGGCTATTAGGACTGATAAATGTCGTAAGAAATAAACTGCATATCAAGGAGAGTTGAAATGAAGCCCAGCTCAAGACTTCACCATTGAAACAACTCGACATCGCCCAAATAGATAAGTGGTTAATAAAGCCGAATCTACTGTTCCAGTCGACAAAGTTTGGCAAGGGAAAGATTGAAGACAAGTTGCCCCAAATTCAGAGGGGGTTATATATGCTTGAAGCAAATAATACGTCAGAACCTTCCAGAATTGTGATGCAGTTTGTGGATAGGTGTGTCATGTGTTCTGGATCGAGCAAAGGAAGCGTTTCAAAGAAATGATGAAGTAACGTATTTGTGCTCGTTTTTGTACAACTGGTAAAAAGTAAAAAGTAACCAAACAAAATGGTTCAAATTTCATATTTTGTAACCATTAGCACCTAGGAGATTAGGAGATTACCGACCATCCAAGGTTGATGATTTTATTTGTATAAATACATTTTTGAAAGATACACCAGAGGCTTTTTTCCTTGGCCGATTGTAGCAGAGAGATTTTTCATTTTCCAGAATTAATACAAATGCAAATCGAAGACTCTAGATCCCGTCAAGTTTGAGTTATGTGTTCCTCTGTTATTTAATATTTAACATCATTCCTTACATATCTTTGATGAATGCTTAGCTGCAATTTAGTACAACCTCTACTGTTGTGATCGATTATTTTAGTCATCTATTCATTTACAATTTTTCCTCTGTATCAACTATCAGTAGGTACAATATCTATGAATTATGTAGATTTCTATATCTTATACTTCATTAACGTTTCTCTTATCTATTTTCTTCTTCTGTCACAAAGTGGGATTATTCCTTGGTTGATGCCTCATATTGTTCCACAACTTTATGTTTTATTTCAATTCATGCATGGTTTTCAGTTTAACTCAGATACGGGAAATGACCTTTTATTTTTTTATACTATTAATTCAAAATTTTGGGAATCTTTCTTACATAATCTAAATAGAAACAACAACCTAAAAAAAAACAAGTCCTTAAAATTATTTTCCCTCTATGACTGTACCTATTGTGAGACAACCCAATATCGAACCCAGTCTTTCAGGCCAGACTAGTATTAATTTAACTCTTTTTAACACCATCTTAAAAACTTCTACCACCTAGGTCAAACTTGAACGTTCATGGACATCCATTGAGCAGGACATTAGTGTCCAGAAATAATTGGAAGCTAGACAAAGACAACTCAGAAATAAGCCATAGTTCCTTTTCCCTTAAGAGTTGTCCTTCCTTTCTTTATATCATAGACTCTCTTATTTTTGTATGCCTAGACTTTATACTTTCAAGCCTTAAGTATAAACTCGGGAACAATAGGTTCTAGTGGCTAACTGAACAAAACTTGCTTTTCCAAGTTTAATTTTCTCCAAATGTAATCTATCCACTATCTTAGGATCAATGTAACAATTACTTTCTCATGAATCAATCAAAATAGCAACAAGATGATTTATGATCTTACCTTCCACCTCGATCATATTGGAGTGGTACTCTACGTGTCGATCATTTAAAGATGCATAGATTCTTCCCATATCTTTGATTGTTTTAGCTTCTTGGATTTTGTGCACATTCTTCACTCTGTCCTTTTTGCGTGCCCAATCCTTGTACAGGTGATTTTCCTTGCATCTCCAACATTTGATTGGTGGTCTTCCCCTTTTTCCCACATAATCTTCCTTCTTGAAATATCCCTTATCATACTGATCTTGATGATTTCTATTAGGCTCATTCCTATTGAAGGAAGGTTTGAATCCTTTCCTCCTCTGATCAGACTTCGCATTTTTCTTGTCCTTCCAAGATTTCTATAGAGATTCTCTTCCCTAGCCTTGTTCATATAGGTATTTATCCTTCTTTATGGCCTTCGTCAAGGTCTTGGGTTCATCTTTTTCTTATAAAATGTTGGCAGTCCACTTAGAAATATATGTATTTTTGCTTTCTCATCACCAATGAACTTGACATACTTTAACAATCCCAAGAAATTCTTCTCGTACTCTGCCATATTCATGCTTCCCAACCTGGGTTCAAAGAACTCCTAAATTTTCTTGTCATAGAAATTCTCTGAGAGGTACTCCTTCTATAAGTACTTCTTGAACTACTTCCAAGTGATCCTACTCTCATTAACATGTTCCACTTGCTTCAGTTGGTCCCACCACATTGCAACTTTCCTATTTAAATGGTAGGTGGAAATATTGGCTTCTAGGTTGGACGAATAGTTATGCAACTCAAAATATCTCTAGAGCCCAAGAAACCATTCTTTGGCATCATCTTACCTTTCTTTTTCACCCATAAAGGAAGGTGGCTTGAGCTTCCTTATCTCTCCTTGCAAATTATCTACTTCTCATTTCCTTCTTTGGTGTTTGACAAGAGAAACCTATGGACTGCTTATGGGATCATCCAATTCATAAAAATTTCTTTTTTATTAAGGAGGTGAGTGGTGTCCATGAGCTCTGTTAGCACTTCTAGAATAACCATCTCTTCCATGATCATCCCTTCTTTTATGGAACTTGCCTTCTTCCTCTTGTCTTGAGTTTAATCCCTTCTTCATTTGTCTTTGCAACTGATTTAAGATTTGAAAAACTTGAGCATTTATCTAACTTTTCTCTCTCATCAGCCTCTCATTGTCTACTTTGTAGCTCTACACTTCCATGTTTAGGCTTCTTACCATTTCTATTAATGTTTCATGTTCTCCTTTTCCCTTGTGTCCATTGGACTCTACCTCTGCATTACCAACTCTCATATTCTATCCTTCGGCCTCCTTATTATGATTGGAGGCTCCCTCACCTTCTTCCATTTCCTCAATACGCATCCTGATTTGATGTGTTTAAGCCCCTTAATTCTACAAAATGTGCAAGTGACCATTTTGTTAGAATTATGCATATGATAGACAAAATTTCCAAACCATGCTACACGTATCTTTCTTTTTTTGTTCATGGAGATCATATCCCAATTCTCTTAAAATAACAATGTCATGTTAGCCTTGGCTGACACATAATTTCATCCTGTTCAGGCACTTTCTTCAAACCACCTTCCCATGTGACTATGACTAGAAACTGCGGCTAAATCCTTCCTTAGCACTTTTTTGTCTCGAAGACCAGCAATTTGTCCCTTAGCCCTCCTTCCCTTAGCTCTCAATATGCATATGACCATGGCCATGACCCTACGCTTAGCTAAAAATGCACTTGTCCAGAGCTTCGAGACTTTGTAACTTTCATCTAGTACTAGATCAACGGTCCTCGTCCTCTTTCATGATCAACAATCGAGATCCACTTCAAGACTCCACACTTCGAGAGTCTCAACTTTCCTCTCCTGCCTCCTCACGGAATGATTTTACCTGGACTTCATGATATCTCGACGGGTGTCCTCCCACAGATCATTGGTTGTGAATTGCTTCATCTATTCGAGCTTCAGAAGTTTCAAAACTTTCCTCTTTCACTTTCTCCCGAAGTTCTTTCACCTGAAGTCGACGATCCTTCGACGTGCGTCTTTTGGAATCAACGGTCGATATGTAATGAATCCTTCAGGACTTTGAGAGTTTTTGACCCAACACAACCTGTCACATTTTTCCCCACTAGAGTGCCCATTCTCTAGACTATACGATCTATCATGACGTGGAAAAATACTGGAAGCAGACACGTGGTCCAATTAGGTGGGTGACACATGTCACGTCCTAGATGAAATTTCAATCATCTGCATGCTCAAAACTTACTGACACATGGTGCACATCCCATGTGTCCATGTCATCGCCAGTGATGTCCACAAGCCATGTCACTTCAGAAATTCTGGGGTCCACATCACCTCCTCATGATGTCATCATGCCCCACCCCTTCGAATCTTTGAGCTTTGGGACTTCAATATTTTCCACACTAGAACACTTCCAATTCTCCCGAACTCTAATTTTCTGAACTGACCAAACTATCACCATGTGTCTCCCTTATCGGACAACCCATATTAACCCTAGACTTTGGGAATTCGAAGGTTACCGCTGTAAGGATCAATGGATGCAATTCCTTCGGGCCTTCAGACTTCAAAAAACTCAAAATTCAATTTTTTCTGAAATGTTTTTATCAAAAGATCACAATATATTAATTCATGTCTCCCATGGATCGACGACTATGATTTCTTAGGGTCTCCATATTTCGAAGAACTCGACTCTCAACCTTCACTTTTACCTTAACTGCACGGATTTCTGTTTCTTTTCCTCTTGGATCAGACGACTACAATTCACTTTGGATCTTCGTGGTCCAGAAATATAAATAATCAACTTCTCCTTTATTACATTTTCCCATAGTGATTTCACCCAAAGGACATGATCGTTTGATGTGTGTCCTCCTACAAATTGAAGGTCCCTGACTAATTCTTCTCTTCATAGGTTTGTCTCTTGAGTACTAACATGTCACATCACTACATGCCTTTCAATTTGTAGGGTGCAGTAACTTGCTTTTCTCCCCGCAATTCTCCTAATGATGACACGTAACCTCTTGGTGACGTTGTGGTTTAGATTGTGGGACCACCTTGGAAAATTATCTCCCATGCAACTTGGTTCCCCACAATGCGTCATGTCCATTGATCTCACTCTCCAATGGGATCTGACAGTTGTGACCTTAACCCTTTCTTCCTTTTCATCGGATCATCCTTTTTCACCTTTCCTTAAATCCAATGATCCTGGATCTCTCCTGATCCTACAGTGGCAATCACTCCTGAACTATAAGGGGGACTATCATGATCCTTCGAACCCCGTACAATGGATCTCTGGCGATCTAACTCCTGTATATATTCTGCAACGCCATTCCTCCTGAGATTTTCAACTTCACAATCAAAGATCGATCTCGACCATGAGACTCTGACCAACAAACCTGACCCATACCAGCGTGATGTTTCAAACAGAAGCTCTGATACCAAAATGTAACATAACCGACCACCCACAAGTTGGGGCATGCTACCTTCAATCCCACCCTTGGACTTTGTACTCTTACTAATACCTTCTTTAATTAATAAGAATGCTTAAGATACAAGATTTAGCAACATTCACAACAATATCCAACAATCATGCATAATCTAAGATTTATTTAAACGATAATTAAATTACATAGTGGAATACATTCATACACATAAAATAATATCACAACAGAGAACACTTGTCTTTATAAAAAGGCGACACCAACTGGTTGCAGACCAAGGATGTTCCACCCAATCGTAGACACCACTACTCCAAATATCAACAGAAGTTTCATCCCTAGCCAGGGATATGAATCCATAAGTACGGTTCCAGAGTGTACTTGAGTTCCCAAACCAGTCAGCTCTAAATCTCTCAGAGGTTTCCCAGCACCCACAACAATCCAAGTACCCATATCTCTTCCACCCAGCTTGTACCACCCCAAGAGAATGGACCTCCACCCTTATCCTCCATGCAGTCCCTTAGGTATTCCTTCTCCTTTTTAAAGGGCCTCCAACACAGCTAGTCCAGAATCTCAATGCTAGAACTCTCAGGACTCGCAGTTTTGAGCAAAATAGGGCACAAGCCAATGCATCTCAGACATGCAGGCCCCAGGTCATGGTTGGATTGAACCAGAAACCATTACAACCAACTAACCTATGGCTAATTCTCAGTAGTTCCTTTCCATTTTCCAAGCCAAGACGTAGGTAAGGATCAATCAATGAATGGGTGAGTGAGTTCATGAAAGTGCGTGAGGTAAATAATGGTACGAAATGTAGGAGTGAAGGAGCAGATGAGCAAACGACCATCCCCATAATCAAACTAGGGATGGGTTTAAGTGTCTCTCGTGGGGAATCAAGAACCTCCTAGCCTTCCCCAAGAAGCTCACATAACTGATCCCCTTCCTTAGACAAAAAATGGTAATTAACATAGGAATAAACACTTAGCCCTTCAAGCCCCCTATCTTGTGGAATCATAGACCCCTATAACTCTAGTCCTTGTTCGTCTAGCATCCATCCATGTATTTATTATTAATAATGATAGAAAAATTACATGTCTTGGTCACACTGGCCTTTTAATAATTTTTTGGACACCCTAGCCTCTCATCATTGTAAAAATACATTATTTAAAATGGGTGTTCAAAACCTGGGGTGTTACAACCATCTAGTACCCATGCCAAGATTATTCCATAAAGACTGGGAGTCCTTTATAATTCCAATATGACTTTTCATTTGAACCTCATATTCTTACTCATAATCATGTTGACCTATACCTATGGGACTCCCATGAGTCGGGTTTAAGCTCTTTTCCAACTCTCTCAAAAAGTGAAAAGATTGCATAGTGAACTTGTCTCTTTCACACTCATAAATTAGATTTGAAAGGACATCTATTTGGTGTAAGTTTAACTCTTTTTCATACCAAGTAGACTAAATTTATGAAAAAGGACATTCTTTGGAGTTAAGTTGTAATTGCATATCATCCTCTCATTTGCAGTATTGAGCCTATTATCGGTTCCCTCTTTTGCATTATAAGCCTATTATCTCAACATTTTTCATCATTAACCAAGCAAAGACTTATTTATATTCTTTGCAGCTTAACACCATGTACCCTATGAGGAAAAATTCCCTTGAGTGTCCATATCCTTCATGCACCTCATTTCATTGAGCATAAGTATGTTCCACTACCGAAATCAATTGCTTACTCGCGACACTCGTTTCCTCCTTTGTATCATAACATTCATTTGTCTATGAAAAAACAAAAAAAATATGGGTGGGAGAAGAGTATTATATCATATTGGCAACAGTTGTGTCACCTTTGAACAGAGCACAAACATTTGAAGTCCATTTGTCATCCAAAGTTTCGTTTTATCATGACCTTAGGAAGTTGAGCTTATTACTTAGAGTTTACTCCTCCGATTGGTTAATCTTCCAGTCCCTATGGAGAGTTTGACTGGTGCCTCATGCTTCACAAAGTTTCATCATTGAGTCTATGCTGCCTGAGTCATCAATATGTCTCATCCTCTTGTTCAAAGGATGCATATAATATTGTATCGACCATTTCTCAGAACTGTTAACTTTTCATGTTGGCCATACCCTGAGTTGGTCTCAGAGTTACATGAAGTTGTTGTCCTACCAAGCACCCTGTTCCTTCTTTCCTTATGGGAAGGTAACCTTGAATCCAATAGTCGACATCTTTTCATTGGTCGCTGACTGGGGGGTTTCCCTTATTTTCAATGGAAAGAAACTTATTCACACATTGGGATTCATGCAGTGTGTTGAATTCCATTATCCTTATTTGTGGTTTCCTCGCCTTTGTCGAAATTTTTCATTATTGGTTGTTATTCAGAAAGTCTTTTTCATGCACTACTTGCATATGGTGCATGTGAAAGACGCAAAGGGTCATTTCTTCATGAACTTGTTCTTTATCTGAGTTCCTCCAAATCATCAAGATACTTCTTTGTACCTCATGATGACTGATGAGAGATCCCTTAATTCTCTCCTTTCAGTGGGTCTTCTTCCATCAACTTCAACTCATCTATTCTGGAAACGATACCTAGAGTCCTATGAGTACCTAGATCCTTGCAACCATCGATGGAAGGTTCTCTCGCCATTGAAAGTTGGGAATACATCAATTTATCATGATTGATGGATTCTTCAAGTGTTCGACCTCAAATTCTTTATTCACACTTTTAAGAATGTACTTGGTTCCTTGATACCTACTTTCATTATCGATAGGTTGTCTTGTGTTTTTTAACAATATACATTAATGAATGGTAATCAAAAAAAGTCTCAATGTGTTTGACCTCAACTCCTTTACTCACATGATGTATACTTGCACCTTTGGCGGATCGTGTAGAAGACTTGAAGGCTTCAATTCATAGTCACAACTTTCTTGAGTTGTTGCTATCATTCATTGGACCAGTACCTATATATCTTCAGTGATCATGGGAGATCAAATTGTACTCCATTGTATACATATATCTTCATATTGACTTTGAGACTGGTTTTCACCGGGCCTTGTTTGTGACTATTACAGCATATGGCATGTATCTACGTTTGTAGTACCTATTCATGACCATGAAAAATTGTTCGGTATATTTCCACATGGATCTACAGTGTAATTAAAATTGGAAGCCATGTGTACAAAGTCATTATGGATTGTAATATTCTTATGAGAAACTAGTCTGTCCAGTTGGGTCTCCATTACTCCACTTGTGGGAATTATAATGTATTTTCGACCATCATAGATACTCCTCTAAACTCACACATTAGGGGGCATCTGTTATAGAAATATTTTCCTCACCCCATGCAACTTTATCAGAAGGCCTTTTACATTTCCCTATGCAAACTTGAAGTCCCTTTTTGCGATTCCTAGAGATAAAAAACATATTTTTCCACACATATGTTCCCTAACAACTATACAACATGTGTATATGCAGGTTGCACCATTACAGCCTGTGTACATCAGGTTTTGTGCCCAAAATTAAAAATGGTTTCGGGTTTCCATGTCACTTCACAAGATCCATGATCCTTGACCTTCCATATACTAGAAATGTTCTGAATCAACCCTTCGGTTCCATTTGAAGGATATAAATGGGACATATCCAAGCTATGGAAAGGGGAGAAGAATTCAACTTTGAGAGAAAAGTTATTGTGGAAAAATTATTCACTGCATATTGATTATGCATCCCTTTTTCCTTTCAATTCTGAAAACATTTTTCATCCCCCAAGCTCTTCCCTATTTGATGGATAACCTCATTGTCTCTCTTATATGAGCTTTCCTTTGGTGGAGGATTTAAGTGGTGGAGGCCCAATCAAAAGGGACTTAGTTTTTTGGTTCTGAACATGCCGACATGGAAGTTTGTCATCCATATGGTTATGTTGATTAAATTTTAATATAAATACTCTTTTCTCGTCCAATTAATGTCTTGAAAATATTTGAATTATTATTCCATGGGTGTATTTGTTATGAATATTGATGTATTATGATACTATATGTGCTAACTTTATATATTATCACCATATTCTTGTGTATCTTGATTGTTGAGGACAAGTTGTAGGTGTATATCTTTGAGTCAAGTGCTCAATGGTGGACTTCAATGAATGTCTGGATGAGATAGGCTCTTTATCTTTTCTTTTTAGCATGTTTTTTTATATAACATACTTGAGATTAGATTTGATTTATGTATTCATTTCCATCTATTGTGGTTTACCCCATCCAATAGACTTTTTTTCATCGTAACAACAATGATTTCAATCTTATCATGATCCACTAGTAAACCTTGCTTACACATTATGTGTCCCAAAAATTTGTTCTTATCTGTCCTCCAGTCCGTCTTTTAGCCTATTTCTCCCTTTTGTGGACGTTTTCGTTGCTGATGAGTTTGGCGTTTGGGCGACCATCTTGCGGTCGTGCCTTGCTTTGCGTTGGGGCGCCCAAATTGCGGACGTGCCTTGCGTTTGCGTTGCGGACGTGCGTTGGGCCGCCCAACTTACGGACGTGCCTTGCGTTGCGGACGTGCCTTGCGTTTGCGTTG